>JAWLRI010000540.1:2882654-2928798 GCA_034781795.1 Crypturellus tataupa | reverse complement strand
TTTCTTTCTTTCTTTCTTTCTTTCTTTCTTTCTTTCTTTCTTTCTTTCTTTCTTTCTTTCTTTCTTTCTTTCTTTTGTTTCTGTATAGTTATTTTTTCAATAGGGAAATTGTTTTTATAGTTCTTTATATTTCTTAGGTAGCTGTATGTGCTGTTTTAGTTACACATCATGTTGGTCTTTCCTAATTTCAGCATTTTTTTGAAATTTATGTTGATAAGAGAAAGAATTAATTTGCTGGATTATTTCCATTTATTGAAAATGACAAAAGTTTGTGTTTTTTCATGGTTTAAAAAAATAAAACAGTGTCCCACAACAAACAGTGTTTTCTCAGACATTCACATTACTCTCTGAGTAGACAAGGAAAGCAGTAAGTTCAGTTTCTTAGTGCGTCTTTCAGAAAAAGTGTGATGTGACTCTGCACAAAACTAAGCCAGTAGATTTACTGATGTGGGAAATGATCAGAAAGGCGACTGGATTTGGAAACTTTTTCCATTTTTACATTCATAAAAGTTCAAAGAAGTCAAAGGGAATACTTGAGACCTATTTTTCACGTTGGATGTGAAAATTTTACTCTGGGGTGCATCTGGACAAATAAAATCCCAATGTAGGCAAGGTTTTCTGGTTGAGTATGTTATTTTTGTTTTGGGGCTGGGAGGAGGCTGGAGCTTGTTCTGTAATATTAGCCATAGGGGTAGGACCAGGTACTGAAAGTTCCAGTGAAGTCAATAACATTTTTCAAACGTGAAAAGCTCTAATCTTAAGTCTTTCAGGATCAGGTCCTTTTTTGATCTCCAGTAAAAATGTCGGTGGTTCTAAATAAATATTTCTCAGATTCTGCCTCAAAAAAGCATTAAAATATGTACTTAAAAAGAAGTACTATGTAATCATCTTAGGGATGGACAATCTTATGCATTGAATCTTCCTTAATGCCACTGAAAAATATCCGTTAACATTATATTAAGATTATAATAGTAGTTAAGAAACTAATGTTACATCTTTGCTTTTAACTTACCTGGTAATACTGGCATGTAGTTTTGTGGTGACATTCTGTTTTGTCTTCATGTGTGTATTTCAAAAAGATGTATTTCAGGCATTGATTTTACTTTGTATTGACATCTCCATACGAGGCTGTTTTCTTACAGATTTCTGCTGTTGCTGTTGAAAGTGCAGCTTCTGTGTTGCTACCCAGGGCAGGAGTAGTATGGATGCGCACTTCTGCTTGTCTAATCTAGCACAGAGCAGATGTAGATGATACAGCAGATAAAAGACACTATTTCATTGCTGCAGTAGTGCTTTGACTGTGCTAGTGGTGTTGCAAGAATGAGCAGAAGAGTAAATACCAAAGGCAAAAAATACTGTTTTATTAGGATTTTTTATAACGTTCTGCCTCAGTTTTGTTCTTTACAGCTGGCATACCTAGCAGCAGGTTTTTAAAATTAAGTTTTAAGCAGTGGGGAAATTAGCTTGCTATTTGAAGGTCACTCATGCTCACAAACCTTGGATTTTAATAATATAAATAATCTGTAAATGCAACTCGTAGTTTAATGAATTAATTCAGCAGGTGAGGTAGGCATTCCTTTCAAAAGATAGATATTTTAAAATCAACACAGTCCTTGTTGTATTTACTATAGGAACGTAATTTGTATTTATTTGTAATGGAAAAGGTACTTCTGAACCAAGACTCTATGTGTGGTCCTTTGTGATGTAACTCTTAATTGCACAGTTAATTACAGGAAGACTGTATGTGATATTTTCAACAGGAACTTGCCTGGCAGCAGATGGCTGACTAAGATGGAATTGGAAGAAATGCTGTTAGAAAAAGTGTCAGATCATGATGTAAGTAATTAATCTTTCTAATCTTAAGGGGACTTGTATCTTAAAAATACAGACTGTGGGTACGTTTTTAGATATCGAAGCGGTATTACTTTGAGGCAGATACTTTTATAGAGAATTTTTCTCTTCCTGGGTTGGTTTCATAGTGTCTTTGAAAGTACCCTAAGCCCCTCTCTTTTATCTAAAACGGTAAAGAGCTGTTACAGATTTTACATTGTCACTGAAGTACTTTAACTTTTCCCCCAACATACTAAGGCCTAGAGTAAAAGGACTTGTTCCTTGTCATCTGTATATAGTCTGGAATGGACAATAGTGGGAAGGTGGCATTCATTTGGATTGCTCATCATACTCACACAGATTCTAGAAAGATGGGCTAAATGTTCAAAAGAAGAAACCTTATGGATTTATATGTTGGTAAACCTGCACAGGTGTCGTATGTCATATAACGTTATGAGAGCAGTGTCAGGGATAGAAGAATTAAAGATATTACAAAATGAGAAATCCTTTCGTTAAGTATGTAGTATTGGCCACATAATCAAGAGCCAGATACAAGACACAAAGCTAGATTGGTGAATCCGTGGTCTAATCCAGGTCAGATTTCGTATAGTCCCTTCCCCCCCCCCCACCCTCTCAGTATCAACAAACTCTATTTCTATTTAGATATGGTAGTGCTAAATACGACACTGGGAATATCAGGTATTTTCTCACATAGAAACTACACTCCTCAATATGATGTCCTATGAACCACATTACTGAGGAGATAATGTGGCCTGTGTGGCCTCCGTTTGCATGACTTCTAAAACAGCAATGTGTGGCGGCTTCCTTGGCTATAGACTATGTGAAAAGGTCTTGAGCAGATTGTTGCCCATAAGCACAAGTGTTCTTTGCTGCTTGCTGGGTTTTTTTTTTTTTTTTTTTTTTTCTAACATTACAGCTCTGTAAAATAACATTGGAAGAAAAATAACAGTAAAGAAAAAAGGAAAAGAAACCTCTCATGCAAAACTGTGAAGCCTCGTGCTGCTGGAATGTACATTTTAAGGCTTAGATATATCTGAAATATCTAGGCATGAGCTATCTGTCTTACCAGGTGGATTTTTGTATTACCTGTTTTTTTTTGTGTGTGTGTGTATTTTGCATCACAACAAATTTTTCTGTAGTACATTATTAAAATGAGAGTTGATGATTTTCTTTGCAAGTAAAAGTTGTCAGGGACTTTCATTATCTAGAGCCTTCATAATTTTAAAACTTTTATGTATTTACAGATTTAATTTTTAAAGGCCCTACCACACATCCTTGTCAGATCATTAGACAGAAGTAGCTTTCTGAGTGATGTCAGAATTATAAGAGCTATTGCTCTGTTATGAGAAAAGAATTAATTTTGTGCAGAATATTCTGGAAATGAAGAAGAGAAATATCCTTGGAATTACTTTTAGTAACAGTGAGTAAAGAGAAAGTTAGGATATTTCTAGGAAAAATGCATTTTAGAAGTTCACATACCTTTACATCCTGTGACCCACTGCCTAGCGCTTCTGCCGACGACACTTCCTAACGGGAGGGCCCAGCTGTAAGCACAAATGGGTTAACTAATGCTGTGGTGTTCACGCTTTAATCGCATGTTGAAGAACTGGGAAGGGGGTGCAAGGGGGAAGGAGAACCACACAGTAGTAAAGGATAATTTATTTCAAGAGGTTACCCTTTAAGTCAAGTATCTCTTGAATTTTTAAATAGCTTGATTGTTCAGTTTTAAAGGAAATCATAAACATTAAAGTAACTCAGCTTGAACAGCCAAAGATAGATAGATAGGTATTTCCTGTATATATTATAAAATATAATCATCTGAGAGGTTCAGTTTACTGAAATAAAATTAATTCCATGCCAATGAACATATGCTGACTTACTGAAAATGAGGAGAAAATCATCTCCTTTTGTCATTTTAATAAAAGAATAATAAAAGATTGAAGACGTCCGGAATGTTTTCCTTTTGAAAAATGAGATGACCTTCTTTCTAATACAATAAGCCTGCCTTACAAAGGAGTTGGTTATACTTCGAATTAAAGATTCATTGTTGCCTGAAGAAAGGATTAGGTATCTTTAGTCGCACAAAACGATGGATCTGCATGCTGTTCTGAAGTCAGCATGTAGGTGCAAAAGTGTCATCTTGTCAGAAATCATCAATAAAAGCAAAGTAGGAAAGATCAAGTGTGCAAAAATAGAAAATTTTAGCAAATGCAATTACACTTGCATCCCTTAACGAACTCTTGTTCTCTGCAGTATTCAAGATTTATTCAATTGCTGCAAAAAATGGTGGCATTGCCATATGGTACCAATGAGGAGAAGTATATGCAGAAGTTTTCCAAAGAAATTACTGCGCAATTAGAAAAAGTGGTTATTGAACCCTTGCAGTACGATGAGCGAGGAGTGGCCTTCAGCACTGCTGACGGTAAGACCGTGAAGTTGGTTGGATACTATGCCTCATTTCTCCTCTCCAGGCTTTTTATGATGTCAGTGCAGGACACTGCTGAGGGTCTCACTTCTTCATTTACATGCTTATGTGTATCCTGTATATGCCACGTAGTTGTATGTTATGTTACATTATTCAAAGTTGCCATAGGGCAGGTAGCAAACTTGGAGTTCTTGGCACAAAGCCTATCCACTGATACCCACTTCTGTTTGTATTTCTGTACTGTAGAGAGGACCCACTTATGTCACACACTGTGCAATGCTAAAAACTTCCTTTGCCCTCAGGCGTTGACTTTTGAACTTATAGGATAGGGAATGGGGGAACATAAAAATACAAATGAAGAATTCATAGATGAAACAAAATGTTATGACTTAATTTGGAAGTGGCGTGCTTAGACCATTGAGTAATGTCTGTCATGACCTTTCTAGGCAGTCACAAAAAGGAAGATTTTGAAGGGGATGTGAAGAAAAAAACAGCAAGGCAGATACATATTTGCAGTCAGACCAGGAAAAAGTGAAGAGGACTTGTTAGATTTTCAAACAGTTAGATGAAGCAGATCTAGAGACAGAAATGGGTCATTTGGTATTGAGGCAGAGATGATGTTAGAGCGAAACCATGAAGGTCTCTGCATTTTATAAGCACAGATTATTTTGCAGTTTCAATGAGGGGACTTATTTTTGAAGTAATGATATAATATGAGTGACTAGAAAAGCATGTGCTTATGCACACACCCTCCCCACTTTATGTGTGTGCTGTATTTTTAAGAGGCATCTGAGTCAAAGGTGAAACATACTCCTAAGCAGTAGCAAGAGAATGATGGCAATTGAAAACAAAGGTAGCCAAGAATTTGAGGGGCAAAACCACTCTGCTCTTCAGGGTAAGGTCAAGAAGATGTAAAAGAACCAAAATGAGATTTGACCCACAGTAGTTTTAAATAGTGTCTTCGGAATGTTTGTTGTAGAAGTTGGTAAACACACAAACTGTTACTGAAGAAAAGGCAAGTTTAAGAAAAGATAAGTTCAAAAACAGTCTTGTTTGTGTCCCATCACTTCCTAAATTAAACAAATGGGCTAATCTGTTTCAAAATCCATTTATCAAAATGATGATTTTCTTTGTGTTACAGAAGATCAGTCTTGAGGCTTTAGGGTAGAGAGTCTGTTCTTTTTACAGAGAACTGAGCTATAACAGGGAATTTCTGAGGAGACTATGCTAAATGAGGCATTGCTTATACCACTATAATTAAAGCATTAACCTTCTTGCATGTGGATGTTTTAAAAACTATTGTAACGTTTAGATGATTTTTATGAAATACTTTAATTTTTGTCTTAGAAGTCGTGTTATGACAACCATAGATGCTCAACAAACTGTTTTCTTATATTGTGACCTTATATTTATGACCAGGTCAGAAAATTTCCTGATCTGCTAAAGCTGTGGGAGGGACCCTTTCACCTTCTCCCTATGTTTTTCCACTAATAGAAATATATTGAATACATAAAGATTTCATTGTTCTCAAATCAGGAAAGAGTTTTTGGCTCATTGACAAGCCTGCCTATTGATATATAAAATGAAATATATTCAAAGTTATTTTTCATTGTTTTTTACTACTTTCACCTCACTGTTTCTATAGGATTAAAAAAATAAAGAAAAAAAAAAGTAAAATTTGCTTAACTTCTCGTGCACTTGAAATCCTCCAAGTTATTAAATTTACATTACAGACTGGTTTTAACTTCCTTTAAGGTCAAAGAAAAACTGCAAGAGCTACTGTGGTAGTATATGACAATGGAAGTGGGAAAATCACAGTGAATGGAGTGGATGCTTTACATTATTTTCCAGTGCTGCAGGACAGGTGAGAGCATTGTGAAATGCTGCATTCTTAGTGTACAGGAAATATTTCACTAAAAGTCCATACAACTGTATTTTGGTGCTATATTCTGTGGAGTTGCAGTTATGTCTTCTCTTCCTTCTGCCCCCCACAAGTATCTGTTTTACGAAAACTAGCTTTTTTTCCTCCTAGTATTTCCTCCTAGACTTAGCAGTATTGGACCTGGCAGCTAAGCTTTGCTCTCGGTGCTTCTCATCTCTCCCTTTTTGAATGGGTGCAAAAATCAGGAATGTAGTCTTAAGTGGATAATTCAAGTTTTAGTCCTCTTAGAAAAGGTTTGCAGTTTAAAGAAAAAAAAAAACAAGCAAACAAAAAAAAATCTTAAAATATGTTTCCTAAGAGACTTAGAGATTCATGTTGATTGTTCTCATACAGTAGTGTAGTGGAAACACAAAGTGTGAGGCACTTCATAAAAAACTTCAGATTTTGAAGGATATGCAGAGCTTATATTCTTTTATAGAAAAGGCTTCTCATAAGGGATAGAAAGTTTCCAATATCAGCTGTATATTATTTTTATATATACACACATATATATATTGTGGTAACTAAGTTCAAGAGCAGAGTAAGAGATTGAAGACATCCAGAGCTGCCAAATTTTGATAAAACATAACTGTAAAACTGAACTTAAAACACTTACTTTTGGACTCTGTGCAGGGTCTTAGCAATAAAGTTCATATTGTTTTTGTTGTTTTCAGTGGAAGTTAGGCACTTAGTTGCTCTTTTGAAGCCCTCTCTGAAAGTTAACTGATTTTCTGCATACACAGGGATAAGAATGTACATACTATGTAATTGATGTGACTGTATACACTTTTTTCTTTTTTTTTTTTTTTATTTTAAAGAGAGCAGTTGTTGTTCCCTTTCCAGTTTCTTGATAGACTTGAAAAACATGATATGATCTGCACAGTGTCTGGTGGAGGAAGGTCTGCACAGGCTGGAGCAATACGTTTAGCCTCTGCAAAAGCCCTGAGGAGCTTTGTCACTGAGAAGGAGGTGGAATTTATGAGGCAAGGTAGGAGGGCAAACTTCTATTTTGGAAATAACTGAATTAATACAATGATGATGAAGGGCCAGATGGTGCAAATTTGAGTAAATAATCTGAGGGAAATCTTTGTGTATATATGAATTGGATCTAAATTTATGTGTAAAGTGTTTTCAGTTATTTCCTAACATCCTTTGTACACTAGATGACTAGTCTTAGGTTTGTAAGACAGTTTGTATTGTGTCTGCATAGACTCACAGTGCATGAATATATATTCATTAACGAAGAAATCTAGACCAGGTATTTTGTGAGCTCTAAGCTAGTTATTCTGTATTTTGTTCACTTGGATAGCCTCCCATTGCTCATGTTTTAAAGGCTTTATTTTCAATATTAATCACTGTTGAGTTAGTTTTGAAGGGGATAGTAATGAGCAAACAGATTGCATGAAACAAGGCAGAGTGAGGAGTGTTTTCCTCTGTTGACTAATTCAGAGTTCACAAACTTGCTACTCTGGTGCTTAGATAACTACAGTATTTAATACTTCTCGATGGTTAGCCTTGCAGCAGCTGCAGAATTATGAGCTGTGAGCTTTTAGTTATGCTTTTAGTACTAGTAGAGAGGATAGTTGCATATGCACACACACACACGTATGTATGCACCTCTATGTGTACTTAAGCCATTATCTTTGCACCAGGTTTCTTTGATTACAGTGTTTCAGTACTGACAAGTGTTAGGAATATTCTTGTAAACGGACATTTTAAAGAATCCAGTATATATAATTTGATCAGCATAACACTGAGCAGGTTTGGGACATTACTAAATATGCTTTTGAAACACTTGTGTATTGTGAAGACTTAAGTAAAATATATTTAAAGCAATAATCTGGATTTTTGCTTATTATCTGGATAAAGTAAATTATGGGTAAGTTTCCTTATTAAAGAAAAGCTAATGTTTCAGTTATTTATTTAGCTTTTTTTGTACTGAACCTTTATCCTTCTAGGTGTTGCAGTTTATATACAAAATTACTGGCTGTCTTGAATCCCCCTATTGGTATGCATGTGTAGCATACATCCAATACCATCTGTAAACGGTAAATAAATGCAGTTTTTCTGTGTTCTGTAGCTGGACTACTAACAGTTGACCCGCGTGTGAGGGAACGAAAAAAGCCTGGTCAAGAGGGAGCAAGACGGAAGTTCACCTGGAAAAAGCGCTGAGTCTGAGTAGTTTAAAGAAATGCAAAATACTACAAGAATTTCAGAACGTACCTAATTATGATTTAAATCTGTTATAAAAATATATTTAATAATAAATATTTTTTCCATTATGACTACTGTGTTTTCTGTATTTAAAAAGCAGCAAACTTTTTTTTATATACAAAATCTTTGAAAATTGTGACATGATTTGTTGAAATTCCAGGTCTGAAATTGCAGCTTGAGTGCCAGGTTTATGTTTTAGCTCCACTAAAGTCATTCACAATTTATTGTTAGTGCATTATAACTTTTCAGAAATTTATCTGTTTGCTTAGTGACAAATTATCTAAGTCCTAGGCAGCTCCAGGTTTTTGGACCACAATGTTGAAGTGCCTGTGCCTCCACAGGAAGTTGAGGCAAGATGACAATTTCCTGTGTAAACTGTGGTAGGGTTGAGAAGCTGATGAGAACGGTACTGACATTTGGGGGCTATAAAGAGAACAGGAGTTAACCTTTTTTTGTGAAGTCTGTTGTCTTCAGGATCCCTCCCTAGGTTAGGCGGAGTGTGATTCAGAGCAAACACCTAATTATAGGTGCTCTGAATCACCCTCTGGAGGAGTCAATTTCTCTCTTCTTCCCCATAAATGTGGAAAGAGCTGGAGGGTCTAGGCTGAAGTCAGTCTCTTCAGACAGTCTCCTTCTCCCCTTAAATCCCAAAGGGCCTGATCAAGGAGATATGTGATGGATATGGCTAATGCACAGACAGAATTGGACTCTGTCAAATACAGTCATGACTTTTCTTTTTAAACTCAGAAGCAGGAGGTGCTGACAGTGCTGCCCACTGCCTGTCTATAATTGTTGCCTTCCAAAATAGATTCTTCCTTTACAGTATTTATCCAAAAAGTGAAAATTTTTGTTTTATTTTTATCTTCTTTCCTGAGACAGAGATAAATATATAGAGTGTGCCAGAAAAATGCACTACAGGCTCTAGGAAGACATCCATCCCTCTTTGTAGAAGGGATGCTCCCTACAGCAGAAAGGAGTGTAAGGTTTGTTGAAGCCTTGCTATGCCGGTGCAATGTCCAGCTGGAAGCCAGTAGTGAGGAGTCAGCACTGGGTCCAGTGCTGTTCAACCTACTCAGGGGTGACCTGGGTGATGGACCCTGCGCCTCCTCAGCAAGTCTGCATGTGCTGTCATCCACAGGGACCTGGCCAGGCCAGGGTGGTGGGCAGAGAAGAACTGCATGAAGTTCAACCACAGAGAGAGCGGAGTCCTGCACCTAGTGGGGAATAACCCCGGGTGTCAGTACAGGCTGGGGACTGATTTGCTGGAAAGTAGCTTGGCAGTGAAGGACCTGGGAGTCCTCGTGAAGAACAAGTTGACCATGAGCCGCCAGTGTGCCCTTGTGGCTGAGGAGGCCGCTGGTGCCATGGGCTGCGCTGGCGCAGTGTTGTGCGTGGGTCAAGGCAGGTGGTGCTGCCCCCTGCTCAGCCCTGCCGAGGCCACGGCTGGAGTGGGGGGCCTGTCTGGGGCTCCCCAGGGCAAGAGAGACACAGGGCTACCGGAGAGAGCCCAGCAAAGGGCCGCGAGGTTGCGACAGGGCCCGAAGCATCTCCTAGATGACAGGAGGCTGAGAGAGCTGGGACCGTTCAGCCCTGAGAAGACTCAGAGAGGGTGTCAAGGGCCAGACTCTTTTTCAGTGATGCCCAGGGTGAGGATGAGAGGCAATGAGCACTAACTCTACACAAGAAATTTCATCTGAACCTGAGGAAGAACCTTTCTGCTGTGGTGTGACTGAGCCCTGGGACAATTTACCCAGAGATTGCAGAGTTTCCACCTCTGGAGATTCCCTAGGCAGGGTCCTACGCAACATGCTCCAGGTGTCCCTGCTTGGGCAGGAGTTTGGATGAAACAATCTCCAAAGTTCGTTTCCAACCTCGGCTGTTGTGCGATTCTAGGAAGTAAAACTCCTTAAGCTCTGAAAGGGCACCTGCCCAGCTATGAGAAATTCTGGGTTCCTTCCAAGTTTCTTTTAATTAAAATGACTGTAATACCAGAAGTTGTTCCTTTCCAGGTGAGTCTCCTGGGTGCCAGAATATAGCCTTTCCTAGTTTATATTTACCATAGATGATACTCAGTATAATACACCTCATAGGTAACAAAATGTGCTAGCAGGTCCCTGCAGCTGTTACACAGGTGACTAGGAGTGACCTTGTCGGGTCATTATTCCTAAACACTTGAGAGAGGTCATTACACAGCACACTAAATTACACTGCACTAAGTAAAACAGGATCAGAAATTGTGCATCCCTCACTGTTAACGTTTCTGATTCCCAGCTCCCCAAGACCGCTCCGTGCTGCTTTTAACTGTTGTTTCTGGAGGATCAGAAAACTCAGGAAACGTGGGACAACCTTTGTCTTGTAGGACTGCTAGCTTTAGCTCGGCTAAAATTCAGGGGTTTAGTATCAAAATGCAAAGCCTGTTCTATCTGCGCTTAACACTCAGCTGAGGTGGTTCCCCTGGCTCGAAGGCCGGTGGAGGCTCCATGAGATGTGTTTTACACTAAGGAAAATATAAAGTGACTTAATTAAAATTTCTGTTGATAACCTTGAATAGCCTGTGTGCAGTGTACATATTATATGTACATAATATATATTTGTATATGTCATTCCTACATATCATATATAGATATCATGTTGAAATAAAAGCTAACTGTGACTAGAGATACAAGCATTCAGTAAACCATCCCTTCTGAAATGGACACTTAAGGATGTTTTTAAATGTGCTTACACACAAAGGCATGTATGTAAGCATGCGAATTTAAGTGAAGGTGCTACCTAAAGAAAATATAGGAGGAAAAAGATGCGAGTCTAAGAACAGTGAACACACCACTTCACATTTATTTACTCGCTCATCAGAAGTGAGAGACTCTGGGGCTGCTGGGTTTGGTTCATGGCAGCAGCGCAGCAGCAGAATCGGCTCGTCAGTCCGAACAACCCACCCTCCCTTCGGCTCTTCGCTTGTCGCGCAGTTTCTCACCTCAAGCCCCCCGGCTGCTCTGCGCTCGGCGCTTCTTGCCCGTTGTCTCCGCGCGCTCGGCAGCTGCCGCGGTGCCTCCCGTTGCCCCAGCGCAAGGGTCCCGTCACTATTTGCTCCGTGGAGGCACAAGTCCAAGTGTGTCCTGTGGCCAGAGAGGATGTGTCACATCGGGGGCAATCCCAGGCAGTCCTCAGGTTCAGTCTTATTTCGCTGAAATAGCCCATCCCATCCTTCCGTTCTGAGAGCAACTGTATGGAAAGAGCAGTTAGAAAACCAGTTATTAACAAGCAACCTATAATCCCAGAGGAGGGGAGTTTCTCCAAGTGAGAAGGGGAAGCTCTAAGGGTCTTTCTGCTTTGTATTAATGCTGCTATTTGACCACAAGATGGAGCAGTTGGCAATCTAATGAAATCAGCGGTTTCCAAAAGTGACCCCTAGATACTTTGGAAAGAAATGGTTAAATTCTCAAATAAATGCTGTTTTTACAGTGCATAAGTAATATCTTCAAGCTAACGTTTTGGATGATATGATATTTCACTTGGTGTGTGGAACCTGAAATCAGGGCTGTGACATTGGGCCGGTCTCTCTGAAAACTGATGACTCTGGCAGTGAAGTCATAGTCCGAACGCCTTTTGCAACCTGTTTCAAGAGAACAGAGAGTTTTTGTACAATAAGGAGTGTGAAGCGAGCGTGTTCTAAAACAATCCTTATGATATCCTATTTTATGGCAATTTATCTAAACAATAATATATCACTTCTGTATGTCACTAGTATGAGATTACTAGTTCTGGCCAAAGAAAAGGGAATATTACATTGAAATCTGCATTTCAGCAGATTTCAATTATTTTCATTAAACCCTTGTGCATACAGATACTAATTTTCACGAATTTTTTCTATGATTCTTCTGCGTATGTAAGAACTCACAGGCTGGAATTGAAAGGAAATATTATTTACGTTCTGATAGCACCCAGTGGGCACCAAGGGAAGTCTCACCTTATTAAATGTCCTACAAACTACAGGAATTCTTGCCCATGTACCTGTACATATAAACAAAACAGAAGAGCAGTTTGTTCACCACATCACCCTGGACCACTTTGTCAGCATTCACCTTCACTCACTGCTTTCACTGCTATGAAATAACTGCAGGTGCTAAACACTGGTGCAGTTCCAACCGCACCTGCCGTTCCTCTCCGAGCTGCTGCCCAGGTTGGCAGTAACTCCAGAGCTCCTCCGCTCGGCTAGGAGCTCTCCGGGGCACAGGGGCTCCGGCCTCCACAGAGGCAGGTGTATTTCAACACCGTGAAGCTTGAAGCTTCCAGGATGTGCTGTCCGCTTCTTCACAACGTCAAGGGATGTCACATTCCAGTGCTGGCAATACTAGGGTAATAAATCAAATAGACCAAGTGGGTTTTGCCCACCACAGTCCTCCTCAGGCTAGCAGATCCTGTGAGCAGCTCAGGCTAACAGATGTGTGTGTGAACATGTAAGGTAACGGAAGCTTTAGGGAAATGTTGTGCAAAGCAAGAGCAATACAGGTTACTCGTTATCTAGAGAACGCGAAAGAACAGAGGGAAGAAAGTGTCATCTCTTTGTAAAATGACTTTGTCTCCTTTACACTGTATTTCACACTCAGTCTAAGTGTTGCACATCCATCCTTATAAGCGTAGGGTTAATCAACAAAATTCCTACTAAAAGCTCCTACACAAGGACAAAAATGTATGAGAGCACCTTAATATGCACATGGTTCAGCACAAAAATTGTGCTTCATTCACTTTCACTGTAAAAAGAAGTATTTCACAGAGCAGCTGGATTGCCAGAAATTTCCAGCTTTTTGCTGCATGCCCCTTTCCTCCTGCTCAACCTGCTTTGCCGCCGCCTCTCCTCAGTAAGTAGCTCTGGGGACAGCTGTGTAAAACCCACCAGATCAGTGCACAGCAATGCCGTGGTTGGTGCAGGGGAAAATAAGAAACACAAAGATTTTACTGAGGGTTATAAAACTCTGGCGGGGATGGACCCCAGCATCTCTAGAGCAAGGACAGCATCTCCTCACATGGGTGCAATAGACTTACTCTTTCTTGCAACAGGTACCTTTATCAGCACCAAGAAGGTGGCCAACCAGCTCCTGCATACATTTAGGTGGACCATTTCTTCATGTGACAGACAGCTAAAATACCTCCATCCACTTCCTCTGGTACATCCAAACTGGGGTCTGTTACTTTGTAAAAGCTCACCTACCAATTAGTTCATTTGCAAGGTAGAGAGGAATTTGTTTCCTTCACCCAGCTGCAGCTAAATTCCTACTAAAAAAGTAAAGCTTTTTCTGTAGCGAGGCAGTGAGACCCTGACATGAGCCTTGACATCTCCTCGATGTTTTGAGCCAAGGCTACAGGACTCCTTCCCGGATCTTTCATCCGAGACAGCTCTCTGGGAGCTATTACTTCTGCCAGGAGAACTAACGATGTCAATATTTAGGCTTCAACAGCTTCCTTCTTCACAGAGTTCCTTTCCCTGTGAAATAGTTGCTCTGAGGTTCATAAATCTGCCCCCAACCCGACATCGCCTCTGAGCTCCGTTTGATTTCAAAGGTTAAGTAAACGGGCGGATTATTCTTCCCCTCAAAGTACACGCTTCCAGGGCTGAGGCATTTCTCTCTACTCAGGTTGCCAAGGATACTTAATGATTTTATTTAACTAAGACAAAATGGGAAAGCGATATTTAGAAAATATCATTAGAAGAACGTTTGCTGCTTTGTTTCCCTAACAGAAACCCAGAAGGGCTCCTGCCCCGGTGCTGCGGCCAGACCTGGTGTCGATGGGCTGAGTGTACAGGACCTACGTAACTCCTTTAGGAAGTGTCACCAGTACCTCGGCCCAGACACATGCAAAACTGTTGCCCTGTAAGGACACCCCGAGGTAAGAAACAAGATGTGGCCAGAGGACAGAGCGAGGACAGCTCAGAGCAGTCCCCAGGTCCCCTGCCCTAGAGCAACGTGGCTGATTCAGATTCTCTCATTTGCCAACAGAAAGAGGGTGGTAGCTGCATTTCGTAATCCAATATAAATTGATGGGGTTTTTTTTTCGTACTTAAATGAGCTTATCATTTGCAAACATAATACATTAATACAAAGTTTATCAATGTTCAACACTAAAACTCAAGAGTGCCCAATCCACTGACTGAATTTGACAGAAATCCCATTGACTTCTTTTGTACAAAGCCAATGTAGGAACCTGCTATTTATTTTAACAGGCATGAAAAGAGCTCGTCTTTGGCCATTGTAGTAGATTAGAAATTGTCATCTGTCATCCCTTAACTGTGATGCAAATTGTCAGAAAATTAAAACTCTTCCTAAGAGGCTTAAAAAATTTTTGTTTCAAAATGACTACTTAACAACCATTAAAGCATCTTTATAGAAATGTCACTATCCTTGTTGCATCTGTACCTTTGGTTAGTTCCTTGCCCCTCTTCCAATTTTCTCCCGGCATCTTGCAGCTTGCCTATTATTTGGATGTATAATTAGAAATCCATTATTATGCTTTATGGAGATGTAAAGAGTAGGAAGCAAGCTGCATAACTACTTTTTACATACAGCATGCAAATTATCCACCTTGTGTATTTTGGCTCTGAATGTTCAGCAGATGTAGTTTCATTTCCCTTGGATCTCTGTTTACCCGTTTTTACTGCTAGTCATCAAGTACAGCAGCAGAAAAATCCGAATGGGAAGGGGGAGGAAGCTCCCCATACAAGCGTCTCCACATACCCCGAGAGCAGGATGGTGTCTACGTTAATGTGTTTCACCTACACATTGCTGTGCGTGGCCATGATTTATAACTGATGGTCACAGCAATTGCATGGGTAATCAATGTGGCCTGAGAAAATAACTGCTAAACCAGAATAGAGGATAAAGACCTTTGATGGATATGATTTTAAGTGTTTTACCCAGATAAAATATATACAGAAAAAGAATACAGAATGGGGCTCTGCATCTCCTAGCTCAGGATGAGCAAAAACCTGGGTCATCCCACTGACGTTTCTCTGCCCTTGACCAAGTGCGAGCCATGACTCAAGACCAGAATCAAAGTCGGTGCAGATCTTCCTATGGACCTTACGGGTCTTTGGACGAGGCCCTGATGTTTGCTTTAAAGAGTAAGGATTGATCCTTTTTCTGCTGGGAAATTTAGTGGGTGCTTATGGCAGGGCACACATTGCAGTTCTGCCCCGGCTGCCTTCCGATTTCTTGGTGGATAGCGGAGCTGCCAGGGTGGATGGAGGTTCCACAGAGCTGCGCTCTGGGAATTTTGACTGCGCATAACACATGATATTGGTCCAGGTTTTAGTGGCTCAGTGTAACTTTCTGATTATTACATTTTAAAAACAAAAAAGGGCAAAGTGCACCTATTACGTATGCATTTTTTTCTCCAAATACTGTCTGGCTGAACCTATTTCCCATCAATGACCATTGATGGGAATAAACAGACATAAAATCTGCGCGTTACATAGATTTTTCCGCAGAATTGTCACTCTAAATAGCTGCTGGTTTTCCTTAACATTTAATTTCACATAACTAGCAAAATAACACATTGTGTGAGAGCATCAAACTCTTTTCAGTTATAGTAAGAGTAGTGAAATAGTAGGAAAAAGATTTCAGACAACCAGTAAGGACAACCTGGTGGTAAAGGAGTGCTTGATCAATGTATTTTAAGTATTAGGACTAGGGAAAATAGTTTATTATTTCTCCTAAAAAAAAATCCCTGAGCTGATCTAAGAAGTGAAATTATGTGTTGTTCTTGGGTAGGTCATATAGTTACCCGGACTGGAACAATTCAGACTCAGTATTGCAATTGAGAAATCCTTATGGTCTAGAACACCAGAAATAGTTCCTGTGTGACTGCAGAGAAATTGCTTTCAGTTTGACCGCACACTGTAAGAATTCAGTAATAATCATTGCAAAACTTTATTTGACAGTATAAATGGAGTGGCATCAGCAATCTATCTAGTTTTTGTTCTTTCTGAGCTTCCAGTAGAGAATCCAAATAAAAAACAGAGTGCGCTGACACTTCACATGGTTGCTGAAACATCTTTGTCCATCCTCAAGTCAAGTCCTTAAGACTGACAGCCCTGGAGATACTACTGGCCAAGGAGGACGGTGCTGCTTCCACATCTGCTCCAAGCTGGCCTCCAGCCCTCCAAGGGCTCCACTCAGCAGGATTTATGAGATTTCTGAACTTCTTGAACTTCACACAGGCACACAGATGTTTAGCTTACCGTCAAAACAGCTTTTCAGCAGCAAAGGTGAAGCTGAATTGTATTTCTAGAATGAGAGTTTGGGCTCAGAATGGAGAAATGCTGAAGCAGTAGAGAAGGTCAGACCTCTGGTTTCTGTTGCCAACAAGAAGAGAGGTGTGATCAGTAACTGGTGTTTCTGAGGGACACCATTCCTTACTCAAAGTAGAGTGATGTTCCTTCTGTGTATCTTCACCTCTGACTCAAAGGCACCTCCACCCTGGCTTTCCAGGACCTTAGCTCATGTCAGAAGCAATGAGACTACGGCCAGTTTGTTGCATCCAGAAGTTTGATTCCATAGAGCTCATTCACAGCTTGTGTCTGCAGGTCCAACAGCTGTAGAAACTTTTCCTTTTTTTAATTACTACTGTAAGGAGATATATCTCTGGATACATCTAGGGGGTACATACGTTGAGGAAGCAGGTGCCAGTTTTCCATAATAACTTTTAAGAGCCAAAATGTGCTTTAGTGCTGATTTTTAATTTTAAGGCAATATTGAGAACTTAAAAACCCTTCTTTTTTTTTTTTATTTGATCCAGCTGGAGCTTGTACTTCCTCTTTAACTTTTTCTTTTATTATTTAAAATTCTTAATTATCTGAGACAAAATTGGTAAGGAAATCTGCAGAATCTAGGGATTCCACAGAGCTCTCTCTATAAACACTCAGGCTATTCACTGTTGCCAAATAGACATGTGCCAGCTCTGAACACCCACCCACTCTCTCCTTCTGCTGCAGCAAACTAATAAGCACATTGATTACATTCATTTAAAGAAAAACACTGCTCTTTTAATCTTTACATTCCGTATGCTTTAGATTTCTGATTACGAGAGATATCCTGTTTATCACACATCATGTGGTGAAAAAGCTACTTGACACACCTCAACGCATTAGATATTTTAAAAGAATATTTTATAGGATACCGACAAGTGGTGGTAGCACATAATTATCATTTCCTGCAAGCTGTTGTTGTACTATTATTTCAAGACGAACAAGAGGTCTCTTAAAAGTGATTTTTGTAAAGGCCCCTTAAATGCCTCCAATCCCCCCAAACAAAAATGTTCACATGCAGTTTCTCTCTTCCTTCCTTCTTCCCACTCCTGCAAATCTGGAAGAAGATGGTTATAATAATATGAGACAAACACAGGATGCCTATTTCAGCAGTCTATAAAAGAAGTTAGTCATTAAGGTTTTTTCTATGTATGTATGTATATATATATCCGTGTGTGTATATATATATATATGTATACGTATATGTAAACACACAAATATGAAACATATGTATTGTACATGAATTGATGAACTGTATAATATATATTTAAGCTAAACTTGTTCAACTCTTGAGCAACTTGAGCACCCAAGGGAAGGGTGAAAGTCTTTACAGCCATTATGTGCCCAAACATGCAACATCATGCGTATAGATGTGTGCACAGACTTGCTTTTCCTCACAGTGGAAACAGCCGTCCAGACTCAGCATCTGCAAACCAGGGATGGAAAACGTCATCCTTAAACATCAAGGCCGTGGTCAGCCCCACTGCGCTACCCCACACACCGTGTCAACCATGTGTTGAATCCTGTGTCCTGTCACCAGCCCAGCCTGGCTTCACAGCTCACTCCTGGCTCCATCTCCTGAACCTCAGTGAAACTGGGTGGCATGGGGAGCCCTCAGAAAGGCAGACAGGCTTTCACGGCTTCTTGAACTCCTGCATTTGAGACGAGGATTTTAAGATATTTGCAATGTGGTGAGTTCAGGTATCTCCAAAGGTGAGTTCAGAGTGTGGTCTCCCTTTGTGATATGACACTTCGCTTGCCCCTCACACAGGGCCACCTTAGCACTCCTGCTCAGCTGTAGCAGTGCTTTCCTCCATCAGCAGTCACCTGAGTCCTCCACTGACCCTACGCTGAGGTAAGAAATGCCACAGGAGCTGCTTCTGGGTCCCCTGAGAGCATACACGGACGACTGAATGGAAGAGTCCATGTTCTTCTTTACTTAGCAAGTAAGCCATGGCAGCGTTGCTTTTTTTGCCCAGCTGTCCTGGTTTCCTTGGAACGTGCTATTCTCCCACTGCTCTGGTGATGCAATTATAACATCAGCATTTTAAGCATCTGCTGGCAATAAATTTAATGTCAGCCTACACTTTTGCACAGGAAAGGAAGGAACCGGGAAGCGCCAGACAGAGACTTCTCATGGAGCTTCAGCCCCGTGCCTGGATTGGCCTCAGAAGCAACATTGCCAGCATGGCATCACATCTAGAGCACAGTGCAGAATAAATAGAAAGTAAAATAAATAGAAACCTGCTCACAGCTCCATTTTTTGCTGGTTACTTTTAGCGCAGCTGTTTATTACTGGTCCAACACATCTAGTCTTTGCTTTTCCTTTGCTTGGGAAGGAGCTGCGCACACAGGTGGCACAAGTGGGTGCTGATGGCATGGTTCCAAAGGAAACCTTGAACATCAATGTATGGATCAGTCGTGGGCAGGAAGAAAGGGCAAAGACTGATGAATAAAATTATCTCATTGATCTGTTTAGTTATCTCTTATACTTTGATTTGTTTCAAGTGCAACTGGGCACATTTTGGGAATTTTTTTCATTTCTTGATACCTGGTTCTTCTGCATTTTTGTGCAGCTGCTGCACAGCACAGTCTCTGTGGCGCAATCGGTTAGCGCGTTCGGCTGTTAACCGAAAGGTTGGTGGTTCGAGCCCACCCAGGGACGGGAGTACCTGCTTTTATAAGCAGCTGAGAAAAACCTCATGAGCGCATGCTGTGGCCCCTTATAGGAGGTCTTCAACCACCTGATACCTGCACGGTCCAGGAGAAGGTTCCTGCAGATGATAACTTGATGCAGGCGGTAGAAGAGCCAAAGGTAGAAGTGCTTCTAGACCTGATGCTAACAAACAAACAGAGATGGTCTATTTGGAAATGTGGAGATTGGGGGCAGTCTCGTCCGCAGCAGCTGTAAGATGCCGGTGTTCAGGATCCTGCGAGGAGGAAGCTGGAGGGCTTGCATGAGGATTGCAGCTCTGGACTCTAAGAGAAGTTAATGTTGACCTCTTCAGGGACCTACTAGGAGGAATTCCCTGGGCAAGGGTCCTAGAAGGAAAGGGGTCCAGGACAGTTGGAGCAACTATTCAGGCACCACTTCCTCAGGATTGTTGTACTCTTATAAGAAAGAAGTCAAGCAAGGGGGACAGGAGACCTGTGTGGATGGGCAAGGAGCTGTTGGGAAAACTTAAAAAGAGAGCATACACAGCGTGGAAGAAGGGTCGGAACAATATTGGGAACAATATAGCAACATTGCTAAGGACTGCAGGGATGCCTTGAGGAAGGCCAAGGCCCATTTGGAGAGATGCCAGGGACAATAGGAAGGGCTTCTGCAGATACACCAGCAACAACAGGAAGACTAGGGAAAACATGGTTCTGCTACTGAACGGGGTGAGTGTCTTAGTGATGGCAGATGCAGAGACGGCAGAGTTATTAAAATGCCTTCTTTGCTTCTGTCTGTACTACTAAGGCCAGTCCCCATGAACTAGAGAGCCCAGAGACAAGTGAGGAAACCAGAAGAGAGGAAAGCTTTCTGTTGGTCAAGAAGGATTGGGTTAGAGATCATTTAGGCAAACTGGACAACCATAAATCTATGGGCTCGGATGAGATGCACCCGCAGATGCTGAGGGAACTGGTGGGCTTTATTGCTCAGTCACTCTCTATCAGCTTCAGAAGGTCATGGAGAGCAAGAGTGGTGCTGGAGGACTGGAAAAAAACAGTTGTCACTCCAGTCTTCAAAGAGGGCAAGAGGGAGGACCCGGGAAACTACAGGCTTCTCAGCCTCACATCCATCCCTGGAAAGGTGAGGGAGCAGCTCATCCTAGAGACCATCTCTAGGCATGTCAAGGAAAAGAAGGTGATCAAGAGTAGTCAGCATGGATTCACCAAGGGGAAGTCAAGTTTGATGAACCTGATAGACTTCTACAATGGGACAAGTGGCCGGATGGACAAGGGGAGCCGTGAATATTGTCTACCTTAACTTCAGCAAAGCTTTTGAAATGGTCTCCCGTAACATCTTCATGGAGAAGCTCAGGAAACGTGGATTAGATGAGTGAACAGTGAGGTGGATTGAGAACTGGCAGAGCTCAGGCGATTGTGCTGAATGGTATAAAGCCTAGTTAGAGGCTCATGGCCAGCGGTGTCCCCCGGGGTCAGTATTGGGCCTGAAAATGTTCAGCTTGTTCATCAATGACTTGAATGAGCAAGTTAGTGGATGATACCAAACAGAGTGGAGTGGCCAACACTCCCAAGGGCTGCGCAGCCCTGCAGAGGGACCTAGACAGGTTGGACAGTTGGGCAGAGAGGAACCTCATGAGGTCCAACAAGGACAAGTGCGGGGTCCTGCACCTGGGGAGGAATAACCCCAGGCACCAGGACAGATTAGACTTTGACCCTAAAAGCAGCTCTGTGAAGAGGGATTTGGGAGTCCTGGCTGACAACAGGTTAACCATGAGGCAGCATGTGGTGGCCAGTGATAGGACAAGGGGTAATGGTTACAAAGTGAAACACAGGAAATTTAATCTTCATTCGAGGAAGAACTTCTTTCATACAAGGGTGGCAGAGCACTGGAATAAGCTGCCCAGAGAGGCTGTGGTGTCTCCAGACTATGCCAAATAAATTGCACCTTGGCCTATGTCAATGATGATACCATCGTTGCCACCTGGTCTATGGTATTAGGTAAGATGACTCCAAACCAGACAGCACAAATTCCCTTTAAAATTCCAGGAGACAACTGCGAGCTACTTTCCATTGGTGAGAAGCAGAGGAAGGCCTAGATACACAACATGTGAGATCCAAATTTCTAAATTTGAAGCATTTTAAATTCTATTGGGATGCTTCTATCTTTGTGATCTGGGGATAGGCCTGCAGACTACACACCTTCCCTTTTTAACCTTTATATTAATAAACAAATAAACATGTTAGCTAGAAACATTATTTTTCAATGATCTGATTTTTTCCTTCTTCTGAACGAATTCAGGAAGTCTCACAGGCTCCCCAGCACTCTGGGAGAACAGGGACCACAAGGGATTCACAAGAGCTGAACATGCTCAGCAGGGACTAACAAAACGAGCCAACAGGTAAAGCGGTGAGAAGGACCCAGTTTAAAAAATATCTCTTAAACAGTCTTTTTCTTTGTCTACCCACTACCTACATGGAGTGCTCTTACTTTAGCTCCTCCTCATGTTTGCCTGAGATGGACAGCACTGAGTAGGGAATAACCTCAGTTTGTGATGGAATTATTTTCCTTTCTGGCTCACCTGTTTCCACGATGTCCCGGGTGTCCCCATACATCAGAGCCTTCCTGGACTGCAGTGCTGTTCACCAAATACTTCCTGTCCTGTTCAACACAGGTGGCTTTTTATCACTAAGTCTATGTGAGTGCTAAATTGAATGGGTTCTCGTGTCTAATATTTAACAAAGCACATTTAGGTAGTGACTGATGTTTCATTATTGCAGGAAGCTGTTAGTACCAAAAGGTTAAGTGGTTCATTTGAATGTTGCCTGAGTATCTTTGCCCTATCTATTTATTTTTAAGTTAATTTGCTATTGTTGTGATCATGTCTGATAAGTTGTGGGGAAAAGCAAAGACAGATTATGTGGGTCCATTTCCATGATATCATTTTACTGGTATTTGGCAGTGGATTTTATTCAGCTGAGCACCTAATTTGTGTGGAACCTTATTCAGTAAAGCAAAGCCAATTTTGGGCATAGGTCATCTCCCACTGGGATTTATTTGCATCCGAGGCAAAGCATTTTGGGGGGAAGTGATTAAAAAGTCGATAAAGGTAATGAAGCTAGAAGAGGCCCAACCACTTGCTGTGCATTTACACAGAGGAGTAGGTTTAGGAATGTTAAACAGTAAAGCAGTAATGGGTAAATGCTAATAAAGCATTTGGGAAACAAGTTTCTCCTACGCTGGCATTACTGATATAAACCGCGTCTGAGATGCAGTGGAAAACTTTTTTTTTTTAATAAGAAAAAGCCCTGTGTCCTTTGGCTTATGTTAAATTCTGAGATATTTGAAAAAGCAACTTGGTGAAAAACTGTGGCTTTGCAATATTAGCATTTTTAGCATAACTGTTTAGGAGTAAGAAAGCTTGCTTGCATTGCAATTGAACCTGAATAATAATAAATGTAGCTACCTCCTGGTTACATATTATTGTTTAATATGAAAAACATATTAGCTTCTTTTTAGCTTTTAACAGTCTCCCTTAAGCATTGGTAGAATGAGGACTGAGGAGTTTGGATGAGAACAACTAAGTGCCTATATCAGTGTAGGGGAATTTAGTTAGCCACCATCAGTTAATCTGGCCCAATTGCAAATTGTCTTAGTCCTAGCACAAGAAGGTTTATAGGTCTTTTGAAGATACTTTCACAGGCCTCCCCTCCTGCACCATGGGGGTGTTTTTAGTCAGGAAGGCATCGCTACCATTTTAGCATGAAGGGAGTACTGAACTCCTCCTTCCCGCAGAAACAAACCTGATTTTCTTTCTGATTAGTTTGTAGTCCAACTCTAGAATGGTTCCCTCAAAGATGTGCCTCACAAGTACAGTAACTAGTTGAAAAAAACGTCCTTACAGTTCTCATATTTCAAGAGGTCAGTAAAAAAGTAGTTTTATCTTATGTTGTTCAAACTATTTAGAAACTTGCAAACTTGCTGCAGGAATAAACGCTAACTGCTCCTATGGCTGAGGCCTTTCCTTTGCCTTCCCCATCTTCTTCCCCAGATCTTTACTTCCCCTAGAACACCTCCATGAGCAGTTTTGGCCACATGAGAGGCTGTGCCCTGCACAGCACTGCCACCTCATATCTCTCATATCGCTCGTGTGTGCAAGTGCTCTGCCAAACCAGCACTCGCAGTGCTCGTCTGCATCAAACTCCATGATTTTGGGTCAAGAAGTACGGCTCTGAGGTACAAGGAAACGCATTTCGTAAGTATGTTGAAATTCATCAAAACACATTGCCTAAGGCCTGGTGAACGATATCTCACAGGGCTGATCTGATTTTCACTTCTTGTTCCTCAGTCTAGAAGCTCGCAGGAGCTCCACTTCCTCAGGGAAGGGCAGGGTGGTCTTGTGGCGGTATCTCCCAGGCCAAGGTACTGGCGGTCGGTGTCAGCATCTCTCAGAGCCAGTGGATACGCTGGCTGAATAAAGCTGGACATCAACAGCAGCCCAAGGTTTGAAGCTGGCTTGTGCTCATTGCGTGCACGGTTATCACCACTGCAGTGGTGCTTCGTTTCCCACGGGCAGTAGAGATAGCCCTATGCTGCCAAGCAGGTCCCTTCCCATATCCCTTTCCTTTGCTGTAGGAGCTGGAACTGCTCTCAGGCACCCCAGGCCTGTGGCCTTCAGCTGGTGCCGCTTCAGCGCGGTGGTTCTGGCAAAGGCACCACAGGAGCCCACGGCGGAAACTGCTCTGACGGTTGGGATGAGAGTCGCCCTCGCCACATGCTGCCCGGCATCATCACCTTGCTCAGTAGCTTCTTCCCTAGAGCTTCAGCAGATGTGCATAATTAATGCATTGTTTACATTTGGGCTGCTTGATTGTTATTTTTCTGCTTCTAACCTTTTCACTTTTACAAATTTATTTTGACTTTGAAGTTCTGGGGATTCTGCTTATAACCTTTACTTTTATTGGAGAGGTTCCTATTATCAGACTGTTTTCCCCCTTCTTTCTAATTCTGGAACTTAATTATATTTTTCCCCTCTGCCTTTTAGTACAGGTGCAGTAATTAAGTGATATTAAGTCTGTTTCACATTCATTAAGTAGACTTGTTCTTGTCCTTTTGGTATATATTTGAAGTTGTAAAGAAATCACCTTTCTAATGAATTCACTTGATAAAACTTTGCTTTATCACTGTGCTAGAGATATTGCAGTTGTACTAGGGAATACCTCGAGTCAGATGCATTCCCCGGCCACTTCAAGCAATCAGCACAGAGTGGCAGAGCAGATATATTCACACCAGCTTTTAGCAAATCTTTTGAGGTTAGATTACATTAGAAGTCCAGCATCTTAATGCACTCCAGAGTTAACGCTGCAGCTTCTTGTGTTCCACTTAGCACTAGAAATGATGTTTCTGAAGTAGCTAAACCAGGTAGTGGTTCAGAGTGGTCACACAAACCTGATGGCAAGTCACTGTTGGTATCAAAGATACAGGAAATGAAGAAAATAATAAAAATAAATAAATAAATAAGGTTGTGTGCTGTTTTATTCCTAACAGAAAATCTTGCACATTACAGACTTGGTTGGTTGTTCTTCTGGAGTAGATGTTGCAGAGAAGAGATGTAAAGTCACCAGTGAGCGTAGGACTAGGTGCTCAGTTCTTCTCTGTCAGGTCTTCTCTTAGAAAACAAGTGCCTGCACAATTTTTTTCTTCAGTAGAAAACAACTCTTCAGGCGAGCTTTATTTCCAAACATACATTCTAATCAGAATATTTGGATCTGGATTCAGTAACACTACTCCAGAAAAAGAGAATGGGAAAGAAAAGAGTACCTCAGCTTCAGAGAGTTAAATGGAAAAAAAAATAATTCTCCTTCTGCCTTTCCTCTTCAGACTTTCTGCTGAGCTTTCAAGAACGTAGCATCAGATTTGCAGTCTGGGTGGACCAAGGGCAATAGGGCAAACAAGAAAAAGGGTGGCAGGACAGATTTCAGCTAATGCTGGAGGGAACGTTCCTCAAAAAAACCCATGTGTTTCCAGCTGCAAAAGTCCTCCTAAAACCCAAGTGGGTGCCATGTGGATCTTACATTTTATGATCTTACATTTCCTCTGGCTTTCTTCTTCCTTGGCTTTATTCCTTTCCCTACTCTGCCAGCAAGTTCTGACCTCATCTCTGGAACGTGACGGAAAATAAATTATTAAAATGACATCAATTTCCAGCTAAGAAATTTTATGCTGATTCCTTCCCTTGTTTCCCTTCTGCTTTCTTTAAGTCAGTAGAGGTGTGGTACATAAACGTGTGCATCTCCGTTATCCCATGTTTCTCAGCTCTTGCCTGACACAGAGACGATCCTTCCCTTCCACTGTGCCCACTGCTGCATCTGGCTCCGTGCCTGCCCTCTGGCAATGTGACACCGAAGACAGGGATGAGGCCCATTCCCTGTCCCCCAGGGCAGCTGCTGGTTTGACCACGAAGAAATTACCTTAGCTACACGGAGGCACAGCGATATGTTCCCCATCTGGAACAGCAGTGGCTGCTGCCACCTGAATCTGTAAAAAACCCCAAACTCAGTCAAGAAACAGATTAATGGAAAGTCAAATTTCCCAGAAGTAAAGCAAATAAATGTTCTTAAACATTATTCAACCTCCCTCATTGCTCTGTAGCTGCCTAATTCAGACCTTTCACCTGCCAACCTTGACAATGTCAGTCAGTCAAACACTTGAATTATCATAAAGAATCTCCTACTCTTCCACATAGCCAGTCACATCCCAGGGTTTATCCAGGAATGAGTGACAGAAATGTAATTAAAAGATTTTTTTTATTAAAAATCAACATATTTATATATTTATACATTCCACATACTGCTGTATACGTTCACGAACATAACCATTAAGTCAGAGCGCGTTCACAGTAAAGATTCCCATTTGAACTCATTTACTGCAGGGGAGCTTCAGTTGCGTAACGAGTCACACATTACAGAATGCATTAACCTTCTTTTCCTCCTTCTCTTTAGAAGTAGCAGCACATTTAATCATCAGTGTACACAGGGCACAAGCCCTAAAATGTTCTATAGCAGATGGGAAATATTAATTAGCAAATAAAGGCAACAGGAGAACAGATCAATGAAAGTATATACTGCCTATAGTATTATAAACAGCAGCACTGTAAAAAAGACAGATCTCCACTGAACAGAGACCGAAGCAAAATGGGAAGAACAATTAAAAATTAGTTCTTAACACAAGTGCGTAAAATAGTATTTCTTAAAGTCATTCAGGCTAATAATCTTGCCGAGAAAAGATTTTGTCATAAGGATTAAGTGGGGGCTAGAATAAAGCTTGTGTGTATTCAAATATGTAATAAGGATCTCAGAAATACCCCTATTGCATCCCTACCACCCCTCCACAGCCAAAAATGTTGGGATTTCACGTTGTTCAGGTAGTGACGTCTTGCTGAACAGAGACGGACAGGCCTGCGGAGCTCATGCAAAATTCAAGGTTTGTGCCAATTAAGTGATAAAGAAGTGACATTAAATCAGGTAACACAAGTGGGAAGGCATTTTTGCAGGTGGGGAGTCAAGAGTAGTTCAACGCAACCAGGATTTTTGTGCTCGGCCTAAACCACTACAGGTTGCCTGAAGTCAGGTCATGGGTATGTACTGTGGGTGTTCTCTAATGAGCAAAACCCCTGCTATTTTCTCCTAACTTAATGCTAGTCATGCTTGTAGCATTGTTGATATGGTGCTTGTCTCTCTGGATCAGAGAAGGATCCAAGGAGCCATCGCCACACACTTGAGGCTGTTTGTCGCCGTTTGAACCCTGGCAGATCCTCACCAGCAGCGTCTGCTGCATCTTTCCTCTCTGTTTAAAGCAAAGAGAGGTAGAAAACTGCAGGAGATGAGTGCCTTAGAGGTAATTTTTTACTACAGGCAGATTGGAGATGGGAAAGGAGGAGTAGAAAACTGTTCAGCCTGTGCTTTGTGCATGTATTGCCTACCACAACGCGGGACGGCCAAAGTGCTCAATTGCAGTGTTTCTGTAACTAGAAGTTACGGGTCAGCAACTGTAAATGGGGTGTGGGAGAGACCAGACCCACGTGGCACATCTTGAGCCACAGGCAGAGCCTCACATTAAAAACAAAGCCCACAGCTCTGCTGCAGTTCTGGGCAACAAAGTCAAGGGCACTCACGGGAAAACTCAGTGAGAGATTAAACAAGCAGCATAAAAGATAGATAGATGAAATTACTACAGTAAAATTTAAATTAAGAAGAAATATTCTGACCGAATGTTTTCCCTGAGGGCATGTCTGAGAACACACCCTAACTACAGGAAAAAAAGAGCACAAGTTGCTTTCCAGAAGTGCAAGTCCATTTCAAACTCAGAACACTATGAGTTCTTAGGCAAGAAATGTTCCTCCTTTGCTGCCTCCCGTCCTGCAGGAAACCAACCTGTTAATAACCGTGTTACTGTCATAGCCACAGGCACATCAGAACAACTTGCCTAAGGAGTAATGCTGGCCAGGACTACAGGCGAAGTTTACAGGAAAGAGAAAAAAATAATAAAAAAAAAAGTAGGGAGAGGAATGAATTCAGGTTCTCCCATTGACAAAAGTCTTACTCAAAGGGCTTTGCTCTTACCCTAGCTAAGGGCATGGGATGTCCATAAAGTTTCTGCTGGTAAAACGCAGGCCACGATGTGTCTTCGCTGGCAGTCACTGCCCTCTGCAGGGTTTGATCCCGGTTGTTCCACATGTTGCAAACACTGGAGCAGCCCCTTCCCCAGGGCCCTATCCTCCTGCTTTGCTCTTGCCTTACCTGCTCTTTGCTCGTCACTTTATTACTGTGGATCAAATCAATTCTAGCACAAAATTTAACTAAAATAGGTAACAACTTATGAATTGTTATTTTTTAATTCAGATTAAGGGGGTGGACCCTTAAGTTCAGATCAATGTTAAACGTTCAGATAAACATTAGTTATCCTTTTGGATATCCATTACGCAAGGGTACTACTATATTCTGACATTTGTGCTATATGCCTAATGAGATATAAGTTTTTGCTACTTTTTAGCTGAGATGCTTATTTGGAGAACATGAAATACTAATGCCACATCATCTTATGCAGTAACAATTTAGGAACTTACTTTGTAGTCTGGGATGACAGGAGCTCTGTTCAGCTGCAGTACCAGCTGATAAGGTCACCACTGCCCAGTGGCTAGAACAGTCTTAACCACAGACAATGTTTGGTTTATTATGTCCTTACCACATAGGTACAAGGTTATTCTGATGACACTTGCTGCAAAAGAAAAGACTCCCTATGAACTACATGCTGTGATGCACAAAAGACTCAGAGCTTTGTAAAGTCAATTCCTTACTATCAGTCTATATTTTGAGTATAGAGAAACTGCAATTTTTCTATTTCATCATTGCTGTTTGGATACAACATTTCCAAGCCCTGAACACAGGCAGAAGATTCTGTTCATCACAGCGCAACACAGGAAAATCATTCATGCCAGAAGTCAAAAATGCCCACAAATGCCCATTTTTGGAGCTCTCGTCACTAAACACAGCTAACGCCTTAGTAGAAAGGGCTATCAGGCCTTCAGTTTTTTTAAACCCTACACAACTGCTCTAACGTTAACTCAGGAAGGAAGGAAAGATCCAAACAACTCCTGCTTTCCAAGGATGTGGACATTTTTTCTTTTCCTGATGCAGTCTGGTTGCTTCTTATTGGATGCAGCGCTAGGTTTACAAGGCTGCTCCTTTCTGCAGCAGATGACCTGCATTGAGATCACATGTAGCACATACTGGGCACCTACCCTCTTTTGAGGGGATCCAGAAATCCAATTTATAATGCCAAAACAGCAAGCAGAAGGCATCTTTCAACTGTGTTCAGATTCTTTCAAATATGTGTTGTTCATTAAGCTTGACATTTATTAGAGCTTTACAGAATTAAGAGAAACACGTTGACTTTTAAATACTCAGGTTAATTAAAAAAAAAAACACTTTGTTTCCAATCCTCTCATGAAGGAAACTGCCCCTTTTAAACTGATTGCTTTAAAAATGGTTAAACGGGATCTCAAATACTCATTGGGGAAGAAAAATTATTTTGTAGTTGAGAAGTATTAATTTACAGAATGCTTAGTAAAATGCACCAAATGCAGTAACACTGGAGTGGCCCTTTGCAGGTCTCTTCCCAGTTAAATCTTCTCTTCCTGGGATCGTAATTGCACAAAATCATCCACAAGGACTAACATCAATTCTTGGTGAGTCCTGCTAGGACTCTTGTTGAGTCTGTGTAAGTTATGTTATAGCAAACATTGGTCACAACCTGTACACATATCAGCTACATCTTTATGGACCAAGAAAATTCTGTGATAAGATCAATTTATTCAATTGTATGTACAGTATATTTGCATATTAATAAATAAGTCAATATTAAAGTCTCTTCCTCTATATAAAAGTGACCAGACAATCCAAATCCATTTCTTTTTCAAGCACACCTGTGACTGAGGCTATCAGTTCCCGCTGAGTTTATTACATTAACTGTAAGAGTAAAAACCTAAGAGACCAGTGCTTAAGTTTGTTTTAACCCTATACAGCAGAGGAGAAGGGAGAAAAAAATACTAAAAAGTGCAAAGCCAACAATTTGTGGAGCAAAGTACAAGTTCATAATGGGATCCCATGGAAGAGAATCCAGCCCAAAGGAGGACACACTGCAGCCAGCATTACAACCAATACACATTTTTGTCTTGATAAGGATCTGCACTGCGCCAGTCTTGTCATGTAACGTTCCAGGAACTCCACCTGCCACAGATAACCATCCCCACCCCTACAAACCTATCAACACTGCATCCAGTGCAAAGTGACATTTCTTAAAAGAGCTTTTGCCTCATCTCCCTAATATTCATCTTGACTGTGAAGAAACTGCTCGCTTTCTTTAATTGTTCCCTACTATGTACAGATGAGCCTGTATTTGCTTCTCTCCATTTCTGGTAGTGATTTTTCTCTTTTAGCTACATTCATTAGAAAACAAGAGGGTAAGTGGCCGTATTTCATATTTGCTAAAGTCTTCCCATTAACCCGGGGGCTACCTTTGCCTTGATTGATACCTAGGGTAGCTGCACTTTGTTCTTTTTCCAGCCCACTTCCAATGCGGTAAAAAGTCACAGGAACTTGTGGGACCTGGAACGTGTTTCAAGTCTGATTGCTGGAGCTGGAAGAGTGAGGAGTTGTGTTTGAATTCAGATGTCTGTTTGCAGCACAGTGCGTGTGGACCATGCCCCCATGTGGGTCTCTCACAAACACAGGCTCGCAGAAAGGTTTTTGGCACACCTGACAGACCTTCTTATCCGACAGAAGAATTGGGGCTCCTTTTTGTTTAATCTGAAAGGAAGAAAGAATCCAAACATGAATCTATCAAGAAAAACAGGGAAATTAGGAGGCAGTACGAGAAGAGTTAACTGATACCAGTATGTACTATTTCAACTCCATCAACTGGACAAACTCTGTCAGTGATTGAGGCCATAGGAAAAGACCATTTGAACCATTTAACTTGAATTCCATCTCCCCTCCATCTCATAGTAGTTCCCTTGTTTCCTCCCAAGTACTGCGTTTTGCTGGTGGTGGTGTACAGCGTATGTGTTCACACACACGCCATGCAATCTATGCAACTTCCTAAACAATTCAACAGAAGTTGGCACAGGATGCAGGTTAAACTGTTGCTGGAATTAAATAAATGTAAGATCCACTGAGAGCTTTGAGGAACAGCTCCAAGTAAGAGAAGGAAAAACCTTCACAAGTGAACTTACCACTTATAAAAGCTATTGGTAAGTTTGAAGTTATGCCAGGTGCTCTGAAAACTTAACTGCAAATTCTGACAAGCCTCAAAAAAATTTATGCAAGAGATTAAACCAGCAATCCCAGATTCATTTCCATTCAGTCCAGAAGTCCACGAAGCTGGTTCCTATTTTAAGGAACCCTTTTGTTTTATAAGGAAGGCATAAAATAAATTTTGAATCAAGCAGTCTTAGTAATAAATATATACAGTCATAAGGACTGCTTGGAACCTGACAGCACAACTTTGTCCTAATATTTCTAACATTAGATCACAATTGAGTCCTTTAAAACATGAAACTTGAAAATGCCTCCATTAAAAAATGAGAAATCCAACAAAAGGGCCAACACCACAACGCGACCGACCCACCTTCTCGTATTTGTAGATGAGGTTCTCAGCCTGCGCCAACCCCAGCGCCACGCGCGTCATTCTCCTCGTGTGGACGCTCTGCCTCACGGCTCCGGCCAGGAAGGGCGAGAGCAGCTGCACGGACCAGCTCTCGGGCAGCAGCTGCAGCACCAGCGCAGCGTCGAACTCAGCGGCGCGGCCGTTGAGGAGGTCCACGGCAGCCGTGACGAGGGCGCCGTCCGCCGCGCCGCCGCGCAGGTAGGCCCCGAGCAGCATGTGGAAGAGCCGTTGTCGGCAGTGCCGCCCGCTGCGCTCCGAGTTCCACACGCAGTACTCCTCGGCGGCGCGGAAGTCCTTCAGCTCGTGCACCAGGATGTGCAAAGCCTTCTCGTGCTCTTCGAGCTTCCCGTACAAAATAGCGCTTTCCATGTGGAGATCCGTGCCCTGGATTTTATCTGTGAAGAGAGGAGTGCAGTGCTCTGCTCAGCGGAGGAGAGCGCTGCTCCCTTCCCATGGCCGATGCGAACACACACCCCACAGCTCAGTTCCCATCAACCCCAAGGAGATTTTGGTAGCTATGTAGAGGATAGAGGAGCTATGCAGAGGACAGATATAAGAGTAGAAGGATGCCCAAGTATACATAACCATCTAACAAAACACAGGAACATCCTCCTACAACACTAAACCACCGTGACAAAACCAATGGCAGTGACACCTTCCAAAGCTCTAGCTTGAGCCTTGCCACCCCTGCCCCCACTGCTCCCACCTGTGATCAGCCGTAAGCTAAAGCTGCAGTATTTTTAACTCCTCCTCCTCAAAAATAACAGAACATTTTGAAAATCTATAGAAGACACTGGTAGCAAAAGGACACTAATGTCTTAAGGACATTACAAAATCTTTGATCCGCTTTGGCAGTTGTGAAGTTCAAGCGTTAGCAACTGGCTAACAGAATGATAGCAGGTTCATCAGGAATTTCAGGATAAAGTAAAAATTCTTTTACTTACTGTTTTTTTTGGGTTTTTTTTGTTTGTTTTTTTTTGTTTGTTTTTTTTGTATGATCTTTCTTCTAGCTAATTACAGCAGTCTGTGCTTGGGGCAGTGGCAAACATACTGCTCCAACTCATGAAACGTGTGGGACCAAAGCCAGTAGTAACAGATACATCTTTTCTAGTAACTTCTATGTATTTGAAACCAGCAGGTTAAGCCCTATACACCTAAAAAATTCAAATCTTTAGTTTCCTATCCTTATGAAGATTTTTTTTCTGCCTTCTCCTAGAACTGATATGTAGCATTATAATCCAGAAAACACATCTTACCCAAAATAAAGTGAATTCTATAGAGATCAGATTTTTGAAGAAGACTGCGCAGTTTAGACAGCAGTTCAGTTGTTTCTGCACAATTATCTGTTGCCACAGATTTCAAGTGAAGTATTGCTTCCAGATACAAGACAGCTAGGTGGGTATGGTACTTCTCCTTCTGCAGATTAAGAGGGCAGTGTTAGCTCAGTTTACAAAGACAAACTCTTCTGCTACCAATAATATTTTGATGAATATTTACATAATTGCATAAAAATGTGTTTTAATACATTCACCTAGTTTATATTGGTCAGAAAAATCTTTTGTTCATGCAAATTAACAAATTAATCAAATGACAAGTTATTCAAATGAACATCACAAAGCAAGTGCTCTGGACTCTGTATGCTTCCACCTTAATTTCATAGACTTTTCTGAAATACAGATATGAAAAAAAAAACAAAAAACAAACCCTTAGTCTTAAACCATACTTTGCCTTAAATAAACAAGCTTGATAAGTAGGTTCTTGTGCAAAAGTTTTCCTTTCAGATGTTCAGCTAATGAAAATTAAAGCAATAAAGCAGATCTCTTTCCTCTGAAAACAAATAACCTATGCTGTGCCTTCATGATTTCCCCCTTGTAAAATGAGTAATTTTAACTTAATTCGTTCTTCTTCATATTCAAGTGTGCTCTTTGACCTCTTCTATTGCCGCAATATATTGCAAGTAAGTAACCAGAAGTATATAAGCAGTATAAAAATGTATCTATATATTACACATATTGCTCTATAAGATATAAATACAGCAATATATGTACTAGCATAGTGCTCTTTTACACTATTCCCCACCACATATTCAGCAAAAAAAGTTGATAATTGGATTACTGTTTGAAACATTCCCACAAAGGCACTTGCAATAACCCAGCACTTTCTGAAGAGGATAGCTTCAAATCCAGCTTTTTACTTGCAAATAGAATAGATTTAATTATGTTTTAGTTTCTTTTTTTTCTGTTATTTTTTTCTTCTTTTTTTTAATATTCCAAAGACACTGTTCAGCTGTTAGCATTTGTTTGCCAATAGTCATGACATCAGAAAATAGGATTATTGTTAGTCATGGTGCCATACACCAGATCTTTGAAAATATTTATTGCATTATTATATAAATATACTTTAAAAAACAACAGAAGAGATCCACTGATCTAGCATATACATTTCAAGGCTGCAAACTACAGGACTGGTCACCAGATCTGTTCAGTTCTTTCACAATTCATTTCTTTGCTTTATTTATAGCTTAAAGTCATATCTCCTGTGCTTGAAGCACATCTTTTCCAATACCAAAATGTGTTGCTTCTTCTGTTATGGTGCTTTACATACTGATGAAATCCAAGGCTAGGATACAGTGGTGCTTACAAACTGTGAGCACTTTAGTCTTTCGAGTGGTTTGGAATCCTACAACATAAGACGCACACGTCTTAATTCTGATACTGCTTCTCTAAATCTCTCCAGGACAGAATACACACCTACTTGTAAAACACGGAATTAGCAGGGTTAGTGTCTTACCACCACAGTGCAACAGGATTAGCAATCTTTCAGCCATTTTTCTATGGTCTAACCAGAGGCTGACCTTACTTTTGCATTATAAAACATTAGTTCTGTTACCTAGTGTGAGAAGCCATATCCAGATAACCTCAGGTGTTCTAAAACAACAGTTAACACTTACACACTAACACTTAAACACATTTTCTAGATATCAATATGCAGCCAACTATGATAGACCAAACATCCCTATTTTTCATCTTTCCCTATGCACTTTGTAGGTGGCTTATGAAGTTTTATGTTAATCAGCTCCCTACTTAAGGATTTACAGTTCGTGAGTGTCATACTGAGTAACACGGCATCACGGAGATACCGTAACTTCAGTCTCAAAACAGACTGCAATTTAAACCAAAGCATGCAATAGTGGTATGGAAGAACTCAGAGAAGGTAAGGAACTATCGTTTCCTGCCTTATCATCATTTTCAAGTTGAAAAGTTAGTAACAGAATGTAATCTCAGATCCAGATCTTGTACCTTGTTTTCAAAACTCACTTTTTCCCCTATCAGGAGTGTATCTAAAAGTACTGAAGTTATACTAGTTACTTCTAGACACTGGCATTTTTCAAATGATCACAATTTGCACTCTGAAACTTATGTTTTTTATTATTGGAGGACTTACCTCTATTTTTCTTTCCAATACTAAATGTTCTAGATATTTAACAAGTGACTTAGGGTATTTGTTAAGGCAACTGATGATATCATCTGGATTAATGTTGTTTTTTTCCTGCTCTTCCAAAGGCCGTTTAGTGAAAATCTGTACTCCAACCTAGAAAGAGTTAATTGCGTTTAGGAAGTCAGTGGCAACGCTTTTATTTTAAACATCTATTTAACAACAGCATTAGTTAGTACATTATTAAGATACACAACACAAAATCCCTTGCACTAAGACTACACCACTTAGTGCTTCTGTGGTTTCACCCAACCCCATCATCATTTCCTCAGTTTGTAAGTCATATAATTGCCCAGCCTATAAACCTTCTGTCAGGCAGAACTTAAGAAGTGGGCAAATCTGTTCAAGAGAAGAGCAATATACTTCAGTCCTTCGCAGGAAGGAAGCATAAGTCATAAAACAGATTTTTTTCAGCATAATCCCTGCATATGTCACCACATAAGAGATTTTTTTAGTGACCAAAATCAAGACTTATAAATCTGGTCACTATACGTGATGACTGATTGTGCTTTAAATTAATGCACATCACGTAGTGGAAAGTTCCACTAGCAGACACTGCCTGACACAGACGTGCAGCTGACACTTCGTTTGGCACAAAACATTAATGGATATTACAAAATTATATTTTTAATTTTGGTTGAATTGTACTAATTCTTTTAGTTAAAAGGACTTTCCTGAACAAAGGTCATTCCAGAATGACAGTTATGTCATTGCCTTACAGGGATGCTGCATTTATCAAAATCCTTATAAAACAATTTTAGCCTAATGGGTTACAGTGCTGCTGCTAACCTTTTTTTTTTTCCCTAAGATCTAAAAAGTGCGATTAATACAAAGACATGCTGTATCTTTGATTGCTCAGAAAGACAAAGTATTTTCAGTAGAAAAAAGGACAAGTACCAGCAGCACAGATAGCTAACAGAGGGATTTAAAAAGAATGAAGAAACCTGGCAGTTAGTTTTTGTCAGTTATCATTTAATAGTCATTAAATTTTCTTCAAAATAGTCTGACGAGATAGCAAGATGATACAAACGTTACTTAACACACAGACAGCGTCTCAGAGGCATTATCTTCTATTTGTGATATTCTGAAAAGAAAAAAAGCGTCACAGACCTCTTCATTTTTCTGTAAGACCCACTCGGAGTACTTCCAGACGAGATCGTGGTCCGAGCAGAACGTGAGGAAGTCCACTATGTATTCATACAGATCTGACCGTGTAGCATCTTCAATGTCTCCATTAACTATTTTCACCCATAACTGCAACAAAAATGCATAGAGATTAGAGTTACGTAGATATGATGCCTCAAATATAGATGCAGTCTTCCAGCTCAGAATTTACACACACCACCACTACACTTAGTATCAGCTACAGGTACTTGTGGAATTAGAAAGCGCTTCTAGGAAAGCAGATGGTCAGGAATATCACTGGTCATTAGATCTGCACCACTCCTGTATTAAAGGCTTTATATATATGGGATATACAGAAGCCACATGACTGTTCTCACATGGAAAACAACTGCCAGAGCACTTAGAGGAGGTACAACCACTGCAGAGAGGGCTTTTGATAAAATTTGTTCAACGTGGGGCCTATTTTAAATCTGATTTTCAAGTGCACAAACTTAAATAATGCAAATTTAGACTAAGCATAAAATTCTTCAGTCAAAACTAAAGCGCAAAATTTCAAAGCACTGTAAAGTATATATTTTTATATTACCCATAGATGAAATGAAAAGGTGCTACACTTAACAGATCAGCAGTAAACACAGATTCCTGGAACAGACACATGTGGTAAAGGAGAATTCCTCCCTGCCCACCTCACTGCCTTTGTTTTCTTATGCCTTTTGTTTCTGCCCAGGAAGTTTCGGCTTCCTTACAAAGGAACATGAATGCATTTAACAGTCATGTGATAACCATATTCTCAAAAGTTGCGCAGTAATGAAAACTACTACAGTTTTTGTATATTTTATGTATCTTGAAAAAAATATATATATATATTCTGTATCTGAAGAGCATATATATGAACAGAAAAAAATCATTTTTCACACCAAACTTTTCAGACATTACTAACAGTGCTATTTAATTTGCAGTCTACCAATCACTGCTGAGTGACTAATGACATGGGGAGGGGGGAAACCCCAAAAGGGCTACAGAGCCCACAGAAACCCACAAATTTTGCCAACCAAGTGCACCTGAGCCACAGAAAGGACACAACTCCCAACTGCTATCAGTGTCTGCCATGATACTTTGCTACTGATGCTGTGTGTACAGACCAACTGGCATAGGATACACCCTGATGTCCCTTTCAAAACCACCTTAAGTGTCTTTAGATTAAAGAGGTACAGAAGCGCTAAAATAAAAAAGTACAAATATATGTTCACGGATGCAGAATTCTACCTAAAAAAATAGCATAGAAGCATCTGAATAGCTGTTATGTGCTTTAAATTCTTCATTTTTTACATATGTAGCATACCAATTTATTCAAGTTTCTCTCTCCTACACCTTTCAAGTGCACTTCAGAGATTTTAATCTCAGAGAGGTAACCTGATATTTCGGGTCAATTCACAGACAACACTAAAAGCTTTATTCTAACCTGAAGTGCTGCAGCATCCTGACCATTGTAATGATACAGGAGACCAAGGGCAAAATACCTGTATAGAAGAAAAAAATAGTAATATTAAAGTCTACAGATTTTTTCTACCAATTTAATTATGGTTCAAATAGCAGGGATTATAACAAATAGTTGGTTATGGTGGGATTTTTAGGTGATGTGTAAATTCTTAGGTGCACATTTGAACAAACAACTGCAGCCTCATTTTTATGATCAAAGACAAAAGTCTTGTCCTAGAAGTGATCTCTGACCCTCCTTCCTCTAAAGGGATACTACAATTAGTATCTCAAACCCTGACTTTTAAAAGTATGTGTCAAATTAAAAAAAGCATCCACACCCATTCTATTCTTTGTATTTTAGGTACAAACTTTATGCACAGCTCCCAAAATCAAATATTATTTCATCAGATAAACAGCTATATGAAAGCATCATAAAAGTGGCACTTCCAAAAGTTTTTTTTTTTTAATGAAAAGAGTCAGACAAGGAATTGTTTTCTATTTCTAATTTGCCATTATAGAGTTCTTTGTATAGAATAATGATGTTTAAGCTCTAAAATGGTTATCTTGTGAAATGATGTTCTACTGTTCACATTTACTACAGTTTGCCACACAAAGTAAACGTGCCAGGAGAATTCTGCAAAACTGCTGAAACTACTTTAAACCTAATCACAATTAGGATTCCACTCCTGTAGTCACTACCACTGTATCACACAGCTTAAAGATGAAGAAACTAAATCCCAGAGCTACTGGGATACTAGATATGACTGGAGCTCATATTTAACAAATTTATTTTCTAGAATTCCCTCCTTAATGACTGGCAGCCAATTCTTTACCTTTGGGCAGTTCCAAATTGAAGCCATCTGCACTCACGCTAAGCATTATCCTTGCAGCAAATCAGTACAATCACACTGGAGGTCACAGTTCAAAAGAAAAAGCTCCTCTCACTGAGTGCTACTAGCATTTTAAAGCTACGAGATAGTTAATAGCTTCTACCTGAAGTGCACGGATCTTTTAAACACTGACAAATCAAATAATCTTTTGGACTGAACAGAGACACCACAGGGATTTAAGCTTAAATGCTTTTGACTGGTGAAGCAGCAAGACAAACATTTTTCCCTCTCATCTCAAAACTGCGACAAAATTCACTCACTTTTTGTGTTTTTCCAGCCAGACAGCACTATCTGTTAAAAGGCAAAAATTCTCAGAAACCAGCAGATCCAGAAGGCTTTCGTGATTTGCCTCTGCATACAGCTTCAGCAAAGCCGTGTCAATGTCCTCCTTGTAGCCATTAGCAACGTCAGTGCTGCGAACTTCGTTTAAGTAGCTCATGAGGAATCGTTTGCACTTGGTCATCTTCTCCTGGTCGCCTTGGGTCAGCTGGTTTAGGTCAGCGTATTCGTGCAGAGGGGGATGAGACCGTATAAATGAAGAGGAAGGAGGCAACAGGAAGGGGTAGAGAGAGATCAGCTCCCGGACGTCAAGCTGGCCGCTTCTGCAATTACAGTGGCAAACTAGATGAAGCAAAAAAGAAAGAAAAAGTATACATAGGCACAAAAAAATAACACACTGGAAATGCGTGCACAGATACTTAGAGTCAGTAAGAAGCTGTCCACTTCTGAAGGTTACTGCTTTCTATATTGGGGAAAAATATCTTCAGATGTACAAATACCTGAGGGGAGAATGTAAAGAAGATGGGGCCAAACTCTTCTCAGTGGTGGTCATGGACAGGACAAAGGGTAATGTGTATAAACTGAAACACAGGCAGTTCCATCTCCATATGAGGAAGAACTTCTTTCCTGTGAAGGTGACAGAGCCCTGGAACAGGCTACCCAAAGAGGTTGTGGAGTCTCCTTTTCTGGAGATCTTCCAAACCTGCCTGGAGGCCACTCTGTGCCACATGCTCTGGGTATCCCTGCTGGAGCAGGGGGGTTGGACTAGATGATCACTAGAGCTGCCTTCCAACCTCAACCATTCTGTGCGTGAAGTGGCAAAAAAAAAAGAAAAACCCACAGATTTGTCCAATCCCAACTCATTCATCATTCTTTTTCCTCCTCAAGAGAGAGAGCTCTGAGAATTAAGAAACTGGATGAACCTTTTACTTTTAAGTTACTAGTCTGTCAACAACCAAAGCAGCAGACAGTACAACATCCCAAAGCTGCTCAGTGATCTATACAAAAAACATCTGAATAGACTTAGTGCAGTTCTTAGGAATGTCCTGGACTTCTGTATATTTGGGGAGCTAGTATTCTGGTTGAGGCAAAAAAAAAAAAATAGGTATAATGAACTTCTTCGGGCATACCACAAAGATTGTGCAAGTCATTCTGAAGAAAACAGAAGCTATCTATAGAAAACTGAAGCTTTCAGAATATTCAAAATGATTAAAACTTCTCCCAATCTCAAAATGCACCAAGTTTCTACTTTAGTTCACTTCTTATAGAGGTTCTGAAAGAAGTGGTGGATATTGATTACGCATCCACCTCACCAAACAGCAGTCTAGTACACAGATACAGGTGTCAGGTGTTAGATATCGCAGAGTAGCTTTTCCCTTCACTTGTGAACGGCATCTGTATTTTAGCTAGGAAAGAGTTGACACTTGTATTACAGAAAGCACTCTTAGCCCAAACTGTAGAAACTCCTCAAGCATTTGTAGGGTGCAGTTTGAGACCAAAAAATAACACAGATGCCCTGAAAATTTCAAGGTGGGTATCTAAGTAGGCATGGAACATTTTGACGTGTGCCTTGTAATCCCAGTCATTCAGCTTGACTACAAGCAAGTTTAATCTAACAACAGTCATGTGAAGTAGATTCAACCACTTTTGAATTTAGTGCTTTTTATATGGAGTTAGTCCTACTGACAGGCTGACTGTAATCACTTCACTATTTTCTACTTAATAAGCTTGTTCTCTACTTATTCTCCCTGTTCAAGGGAAACCAAGTAGAGGCCTAAAAACAGTTTTTCCCCCAATTCCATTCTTCAGCGAGTAGATGTCACTAGAACATCAACCTCATTAGGCAGAATTAGTTACTGAAAATTTCTCAACCTGCCTGAATGCCATCTCTACCTTGGCCTTCTTGCATTGCTCTATGCAATCTCCCTCACCTTGAGTGAGGGGCTAAGAACTCAGGCTCTCAGCTACAGCAACTACTCCTCCTGGACTTGCCTTCTAAGGACAGCAAGAAATCCTGATTGAAGTTTCATTTCACTAGGAATTTCACTATTCATCTTTGAAGAAAGCATTTCTAAAAGGCAGAAGATATTGTTGCTGAAAAAGCTCAAAATGAACAGAAAACTCTATGAAGGAAGTCTTAGTTACTTTTTATATTTAATTAAAAAAAAAGTTTTATCCAATGATCCACAAACTCAGAAAATTTTTTCCCTCTACTACCCTTGCATAAAATTTTGAAAGTAAAAAAATTTGCAGACCACTGCAATAGGAAAAGCAAGAAAATCTTTACTTTCTGCCAGCAATGAAGTATGGAAGATCCTAACAAACGTATTTATACCTTCTCTAGAGGAATACAAGCAGTGAGGCAAGCCTTGATTTGTTGACTACTTGCCAAGGTAGAAGTATTTCCAAAACTATCGAGAAAGCTAGAGTGGTTTAAAAACAAAACTGAACACCATAATTGTAAATAGCCGTTGCGATTTTTTTTTAAATAATGTTCGAGACAGTAAAAATCATCCTTTGACTACTAAAGCAGAAGGATACAGGTGACAGCAGCAATAACAAGAACTTTTAAAGCATCAAATATCCTGTTGCACAGCCTAGGGATTGTCAATGGACTGCAAAGCATGGAATGGAAGCAAAATGAATGACAGCCAACAGCAACGGAGGGAAATATGAAAACAGGAGCCTTTCCTATGGAAAGGAGTTTCGAGCAGCATGTTTTCCTAATCTACATTTTTCTTTTTACCGTCTGAAAAACCCACTACTCTAGAAAGGCCAGTCACTAGCAAAGAAAAAGAGTGCATGTCTCCTGTGCATATTCCTATAGTTGAAGTATCCTTTGAACCTCTTTTTTCAAACTCCAGAATTTCAGACATCTAGATTCACATCATGACTGAATTTAGAAGGACGGGAAACTAAGAGGCTGAATAACCAAGAAACATGAGGTTGCCACTGGCATAACCTCATGGTTCAAACAGCACTTAGGCTCTTAGCATTGACTTCTTAGAGCAATCTAACTGCAGCTTTGGCTAGTGCATCTCCTCTGTGAAAGCCTAGAAGGCATGAGGATCAGTCGAGAATAAGCTGTATCACATAAGATACATTACAATAGAGTAAGTTAACTCTAAAGAAAGATGAGTTTTCTTCAATAAGATTCTTCACTCATTTATATTAAATAAAATTAGAACGGCCTTCTCAATCTGTAGAAATCCAAGTATGATCATTATTTCCCCTACTGGCTACCATCAAGTATCTGGAGATGGTCTACGTGTGGAATGGAGAGAATAGCCACACAGATAGATAAGTGTGATATTTAACATAACCTATTTAAGAGTTTTAAGACATTTTCTAACTTCTACAGTACCAGTAGTTTCAGCATTCTATTTGCCATATTGTAAGCAGCATCTAACCAGTGAAAGAATACAACCAAGTACCAGAGACTATTTTCATTGTGACAGCTATCAACACTTGAGCAAAATATCTCAAAATCAGCAAGTGGCATACTAAATGTTTGTTTGGTTAACTGCATGGGAATCTCTACATGAGAGCTATGAAATAGCAAACTTGTAAATAATAGCAGATGTTGATGTCAAGTCTAGCAAGTCCCATTGTGACAGCTCACCGAGTTTAACTGCTCGAGCTGAAGAAAATAACTTCTCCTTTATTTGTTGAACTACTTGAGTTCTAGTACAGCTATCACTTCCTTTCTTCCTTCTCTTCATTACTCTATAGTCATATGTAACAGCATGATCCAAAGAAACTTAGCAGAAAGGTACTTCTAAATTTCTGTACTTAACTATGAAATTAAGCATCAGAATCTTAACAGATGCAGTTTTATCTTAAAGACAAGTTACTGAAAAAGGAAAGCAAAGCTTTAGTCCAGTATGCTTTTACTTGTTAGTCTATAACCAATAGATGATTTCTGAGGAATGAGACAATCTCAATACAGGTATGGCCAGAAGGAGTTCCATGACAAACCAAATCCTCTGAGATGCTGCTTTCTCTTTGTTTCACTGTTAATTCTACCTTTCATTCAAATAGATATCATATGCAAGAGTGTTAGGGCCCCATCAGATGCTATTTGAACTAGCTAGGATAGCCAGGGCTGAAAAATCAGAGACCCTGAATTTCATGAGTAATTTTTCAGTCCAAATAGCCTGCAAATGGCTGGACAAAAGAAATATTTACTCGCTTAAAGGATTCAGTGGATCACAGGCAAGTTCTCTGTTCTGCAGTTGAAGCTTTTGCTGGAAGAAAATATCCTGGGATGATATTTCAACATTCATGGTTGGACTGTGTTTTCTCATGAAACATTTTGCTCTATTCAGAAGCTCTCTAAATCCTGTTCCTTAAAACTGACTCCTGATGGGCTGCTAGCTAGATGGGAGCTACAAATCAAGACCAATCCAACTGAACCACCCCCCTCTTCCCACGGATGTTAGAGCTCCTGATACATTCCCCCTTCTCACTGCTTTTAAAAGATCTTCCACCAACTACCAGCAAGACAGGACCACATGCAAAGGCTTTTCAGGAATTTGGTACAGCAAGAGATTCTGTACTTTTACTTCAGCTATACAACAGCTGTGATCAAGTGCAGTGTCACCGAGATCAGCAAGCAGGAAGGAAGATTGCAGGTTTCTCACTAAAGCCAAAAAAGCTAGCAATAAAGAGACTGTGAACAGAAGCTGCTGCTAAATGCTATTCAGAACAATCTTGTCATTTCCTAATCTCTGTTCACTGTGCATTGCTCATTAAAGACCTGCGTTTCACATTACCCTGGTGTGCTTGAAGTGAAAATGGAAAATTCCCTCTCCAATAGTAACATCTCCCACAGCCTTACCTTCCTCCGCATCATCTCCATTAATCCAAGGACAACTTTTTCAAAGCATACTACATATAAAAAAAAATTAGCTAACCTTAACAATCCTTCTTTAATAGATTCTAAATTGATGCAAACTGAATTCCAGCAGATAAAGATTTTTTTTAAGTGTGACTAGCATGGATTACACTAACTCTGAACTGCCCCAAGTCAGAGAATGATGTACTGCTAGCAGAAGTGAAATAGTCAGGTAAAACAAATACAACAAGCGGTATTTGACCACTTTTATGGAGTCAAAGTGCAATAATAAGATCAATTTGTGAACAGAGTCATCTATTGAAAAAAGGTCTAGCTGAACAAGTGTTAACACAAATTCAGTATCTACCACCTCATAAGAGCTAGTACAGTTGAATGAACAGTATTTAAATTGCCATTTTTGATTAGGAAACACATAATTAAAAGAAACCAGGCAATTTTCATGATAGAGATCACAGCTCAGGTTGAATAATAAAGCCTGGACCTTCACAGGCACCACATCAACATATCTCCACAAAGAGAAAAATCAGACTATGGGACTAGAGTGTTAACGCTAGAATATGTTAGCATACAGAAAAATCACTTGCATTAAGTTTTTCATTATAAAACAGTCTCAATGCCACCCTTCAACAAAAACATCTGATCAAAAACATTTCTAAAACCAAGTACCCTAGCTCCTTCCTTAAAGACTATTAGTAAATTTGTTGTCATAGAATTACCTGAAGAGCTCTTTTGCTTCAAGGAACTGAAGCTGTGCAAACTGAATAAAACCTGCTTGCTGAAGGATTCGTTTGTACATTACCTATGGAAGAGAAGAGAAAAAAAGTTTATTATCCACATGGTACTAGTCATTACTGCAACAACTACCTAACAAGAAAACAAAACAAAACAAACAAAAAACCACACAACAAGAACAACAGAAAAAAAAAAAAACCAAACACCAAATAAAAAATCTTCAGCCAGGCCAATCTAGTGCTAGCTTTCTTCCACAAAAATCTGTGAATATAACACCGTTCAGGAGTATTTGCTAAAAGGCAAGTCACAAAGAGCAAGTTTACATTTTCTTATTCAAATGATGACTTATCACCTGATAAGAATTTGACTTTCAAGTTTTTGCTCATGGTACTTGCAAATGTGAAGGCAAGTGGCCGTCTTTAGAGAACCCGCTGAGTAGGCAAATACACACAGGGATACATATATATATATATATATATATATAAATAAAAATAACACACAAAGCCAACTGCCTGCCCTCCTTGCCTCAATTTTCCAATAACACCTTGCTGCTGATTCTCACAGCCTCCCCACTGTGAATGACCATACTTCTGACTTTCTGCTACTAATTTTTTTAAAAAATAAATACTTCTAAACTTAAGTTTATCCAATCAGCAGTACCTTATGCCAAGTACAAAAAAACCCAGAAAGCACAAGTAAACTATACAGAAAGCAACATGTAACAAAGTTTTGCTGCTAAGTTCACAGGCAAAAAGAACTTAGTAAAGAGGAAAAAAAATCACCTGTAAAAGCTAGGTATTTAATCTAAACACTGAGTTGGCAACCACCAGATGAAATGAAGTCCCTGTGCCCCAAATATTTCTAACAGCAAAAGAGATTTATTAAAAGTAATGTAAATTGTCATCTAGAAAGCGTCACTGTTGGTGACTCTTTGGCTCTGCATTTTCCAAACACAGTGAGCTATATCCACATGTCTTCAGTTTTCCCCTCCAACTTGCTTATGAATTTACAGTTTTTTTAACATCTAACAGAGGACTACAAGTGCTGTTGTTAATAACAGGCCTCCAATTTCAGTAAGAATACCAGGAAAATTTAATATATTAAGCAATATATTTCACAATCGAATTACTAAAAAGCAAGAGACCTCATGTAGGGTACACTAATATTCTCACCGGTGATCTTTCGTCTTGATTAATGTTTACAAATTACCAAGAGGAAAGTTTGGCTTAAGTCCATTTAGCCTACAGACTTGATGTTAGTAAGTCACTGAACCTGCTGGTTTGCTGGGTGTCTCAAAGTTGTGCAAAACTGCCTTCCCTCTCCACTCCCCAGTTTCTATTGATATTTTCCCAATTTTGGAAAGATGTCCTCATAGGACAGGGAGTAGTTACCTTCATTTTCAGCCAAGATGCACATGAGACATTGATGCTGCTCATGATAGGCACCTTGCAGGCAAAAGGGGAAAGAAAATTCTACCGTTTCCTTCCCAGAGGTTATTAAGAATGAGCCAGACTGATGCCATTCAAGAGCTGTATCTAGTTAAATTTTGTTTGGAATGGTGGAAAAACAAACAAACAAACAAAAAAGCAATGTTTTTGAGTTCCTCCAGACCTGTTCCCTGTATTTTTTTTTTTTTTTTTGGGGGGGGGGGGGGGGGGGGGGGGGGGTTTTTTGTTT
>JAWLRI010000540.1:2779499-2850519 GCA_034781795.1 Crypturellus tataupa | reverse complement strand
CACATCCCTCTTGTACTGTGGGGCCCAGAACTGGACACAGTACTGCAGATGTGGCCTCACCAGGGCTGAGTAGAGGGATTTTTATTAATAAAGGTTTTTTTTGTGAATATATGCTCTAGTCGCATCTATTTCTTCAATCATCATGATTATGCACTGATGCCTCCTATGTTTTCCAGCTCTGAGGTTGCACTCTGAGATAGAACATGTAAACTTCTCACTTTAGAGCTTTCAGGTAGTTGTTTATTCAGCTTGTCTGTTCATTTCAAATCCTTTTGAAGCAAACCTATTTCTGACCATAAAAATCTCACTCTTTTAATATGAAAATTAAAAACAAAAAAAGATTTTTAGAAGTTATTTACATTCTTTTTTCTTTAAAGGAAGTTGAATATCCTGATTCTGATTTCAGAAAGGAATGGTATTTTCAATGGAAAAATGCAATCTACAGCCAACACGCAGGTTTCCAAAATGTGAAATTTGCCTGCTAAAAAAATGGAATGAAAACAGATTTGTTTTCCTTTCCCTTATGAAACAACAGATATTTATTTTTTCTCCTCTTGCTGCCTTTCTCCTCTCTATGCAATATTCTGCAAGATTTTTGTTTGCTTGCTTGCTTGCTTACCTCCTCAATTGATATGCTGATATTTGATTTTGCTTTGCCTTGTTTTATCAATAAAATTATATCTTGCAGCTGGTATATTTCTTTTAGAAGAAGAATAAAAAAGAGCTTTAACCCTTTAGTCAGACTTATCTTCTGTGGACACTAGTTGGGTAAATCGAAGTAGCAGATATTTAGTAATTGCCATTATCCTACATATGTACTTGTACTGTCACCTTGTATGTACATGTAATGTAGCAGTTTCTGAATCATCATTGTTCTTATGTCAGTGTAACAAAGTCATGGGAAATCAGAGTTTGTCTGCTTCAGCATGTTGTATTTCTACTGAAACCTTTGGCTTGCGCATGAGTTGTAGATGTATTAACTTAGAAAAGCTTCTGTGCTGGGGAAGTTACACATGAAAAGGTGGTTTCAAGCTTGTCTAACTGTTAGGCTTGTCCTTGCTTAAGCTAAAAGAGCATCAACCCGCACGATCCAGGTTATGAAAGCTGCCTGGAGCCCAAATAAATCTGCTCCAGCAGAAGAGGATACAAGTGGTCTGATACTAATTCCTGTTTAATTGCACAGTTTACCAGGAAGAATGGATACAGAAAAATGCTATTGTGGACTCAAAACTGAAGTGTACCCTTAAAATACTGAGCATAACTTCATAGTTGCTTGAGGGAAGTTAAGTCCCTGATCTATATTTTAACTTTAGTTTTTAATACATCCTCTAAGGTTACTTAAATCTGGAGAATGACTTTTTTAATGCACCTCTTTTTTTTTTTTTTAAGGCTATCTATGCACCTCTGTGAAAAGTGACTATCCCATGATCCTGGCAGGTAAAGCACACGTATACTTTCACAGACCAGATTGATGCACATAGAGATGAGTGTGCACAGATGCTTATGGATATGGATCTGTCCTGTGTGAGCATTTTGGAGCTGGCATGCAGCGTGTTCCAGCCTAGGTTCAGATGTAATACTAATAAAAGCAAAGGAGGACAAAGCCTGCAGCACAATTTGCAGGGAGAAATACCGAAGACTCTAAGAATATGGTGTAAGGAAAACTTAGAGCAGATCCTATATTCTCCAAAACTTTTTGGCCATCCCATGTGCAATTTGCTTGAACCTTCTGATTTTGAAAAGCAGCTCCCTTTGCCTTTTAAACACTTCATATTCCTTTAACTGACTTTTATTATGAAATCCTTAAAGAAAACCTTGTCAGGATGGCCATTTTCAACACTGGTAAAATTGTAATTTATTTCATAGTTTCCATAGTTCTGTGCAGCTTTGATTCACTATGGTTTGTTGGCCTCTAGGATGGGACTGCCTGTGACTTTCATTTTTTAAATGGAAAAACTGCAAGACTGAATTTTCTGTGTAACTGGGATAAGGAGTTTATGTTTATCTCTGGCAACTGCAGTGCATTATGCTCTGGCTTTATAAGTCAAGGTAAATGTAAGCCATCATGTATTTCCTTTTCCCCTGAACAGGCTCTCAGTGGGGACCCAACAGGAAAAAGGAGATTAGAAAGGTAATTCCTATAAAAGTAACTGTATGTGTTTGACCATTTTTTGTTTCTGAATGGGAAGTACCTCAGCCTTGTTTTGTTTGCTTGCTACAATGCTCTTACTCAAAAGGTTGGGCAGAGGAAACGGCGTACAACAGCAAAAAAGCTGTATGGATTTTAGGCATGCAGAATCCGGCAGAATAGTTAAATATATTAGACTGGTACTTTCCCATCAAGAGCAATTTAGAAAAGACAAAATTAAGTGACATGTTGGTGAACTTGGCAATTCAGTGTCCTGAGAGGAGATAAAGGTATCTGTCTTCATGCTCTTCAGCTTTTCAACTACTCTGATTCAGTAATGAACAGAAAAAGAGTTGAAGCACAGAGTTTAAAAATTAAAGACAAATCATTTCTCCTTTTCCTGCTTCGCAGGCTTTATTTCTTGCTTAGTTCATATGCAAGACTGGCCCTTTTGATTCATTTTTGGCCTGCCTCTTAACACAGTAGCAATATATCACAATCCACTTTTAATTTTGTTCTCAGATTTCATAGCAAGATTTCTCCCTACCTCATCCTTGCCAAGGCCAGCTTGCGGCCCACAGCAAACGCTGGATTATTGCAGGTATTTCCTGTGTTTGGGATGGCTTCTGTGCCAAAGAGCCTGCAGAGAAACTGCTCCAAAAGCCAAAATCAACCAGGAGTCACATTTGAGCAGCTAAGCAAATGAGACCATAATGGATGGATCTCCAGAAAGAAGTCACCTTCTTTCAGGCAAGCAGAGGTGTGAACAGCAGGTATAGGGCGCATTCACCAGGGACACGGGCCATGAAGAGCCGACTCACTCTTCCAAGAGCAGATTTCCGTGAGACCCTCCTGGCATATGGCTAATGTGTACCAGCGGCAAGAGCAACGGCACTGCGTTTTTACTCCTGCCTGCCACTGCCTCCTGCCTCCTACGTTTATGAAGCTTTTAATCTGCCTGTGAAATCCTCATAAACATCAGCTAGAACTGTTTACAGTTAACGAAATGGCCTAAATCCAAAGGTATAATTAACACCATATGTCATTCAGTTATTTTTTCTTATCTTTTTTTTTTTTCTTTCTTTTGTAAAAGAGTAGCATTTAAAATATATATAAAAAAGCTTAGTTACATTCACAATAAAAAAACGGAAGGTAGTGAAACAAATTGTCTCTTGCTTTGAATTCCCAGAAAACTTGTGTTCAAATCAGTATCTTACAACCTTCCTGTACTGTAGTTACAACATGGGGTGAAAATCTGGCACTGGTTTGACTCTCTTAGAGCCAGTGCCATCACAGTTTGACTGCTACCAGTGGCCGAGCAGGCTTAAACTTAATTCAGATGAGATGATGCTTTGCAGCAGTGCTGATTGATAAGACACCAAGAAAAACATTAGTGTCAGAGATGGAGAGCTGGCTCTTCTCTTGTCAGCACCTCTTTTACTTTGGTATCACTCTTTCAGCTGTAGGAGAGTTGCTCTTCTTTGCACCACTAATAAAATTCTCTTTTTGTTTTCTTTGTAATAATTGCCACCTAGACAAATAAGCACTTAAGACATTATCACACCATTAAATTTTGGTTCTGAATTTTACAGTGCGTAAAGACTATATCAGAACACACAAATAAATATGGAGCCCATTCTTTGTACACGCATTAAGCAGGCCGGTGTCATTTTGACTTCTTTGTTCAGAGAAAGATGCCATTTTCTTAAGACTTGTGGAGCACATACATTCCATGCCTACCAAAATACATTAGAATTATAAATGTGTATGCATAAATATTTATAATGTGTTTATATACTTATGTGTGTATGCAGTCTTTAACTGCAGTCTTAACTGTTAAAGTTAAGACCGCTGTCTTTAACTGAAGCTTTTCTTGCTGGTGAGGCACTTACAAGGGCTCTGGTGTCTTCTACTGTAATTGAAAACCTACTGTACTTTTCCTCTCGGTTGGAACACTAATGGGGTCTCTCTTTTTTTTTTTTCCTAAACAACAAAGTATTTTTTTTCTTACCACAGAAAACTTAGTTTGGAGCTTTTATCCATCTATCAAGATTTGGTTAAAATTAGTCAATGGTTTCAAAAACTACAGGTTCAAGGGCAGACAGGCATGGACAACAGTCACAGAAACAAAAAAAGGATTTGTTTTCAGTACAGTTTTCAAGTGTTTAAGGAATCTTTATTCTCTATCATCTTGTAGTTCTATTCTTCAGAGGTAGTTTTAGTTCTTTACGCTTACAGTCTTACATTGCCTACCCTTATTTTCTATATGCTATTACACTGTGTTTTGTTTAAAAACACAGAAGAGAAGTATATCGGATAACACCCACACGCCCTAAATCCATAAATCTGGGTTGAAAAGTTCAGCTTGATTAGTTCCTGAATACTTTGCCCAAGATTTGTTGAAACCGGTCCAAGTTTTGAAATTCTTGGATGTCAACACATAGAAATATCTTCTCAGGGGATTAGAAAGAGACTTTAAAACAAAGTACGTTCTAGAATGGGGCAGAAATATTTTGCTTGTCCATGTCAGTCCAGCTCTAATTTATGAGCTCTAGGAAAGTTGGCACTGCTATACCCTCTTGCAGATTACTGCCAGCTCCCTATCATGATGGTGAATCATTCTCCTTTCTAATGCTCCTGAAAGAGGCTTTCCTACTGATTTTCCAGTAGGGTAAGATAGTTCAATTCGGAAGACATAAGAACTGGCATTTTTCCAATCCAAATTTGCATATATTTTTATAACTGTGATTTTTACAAGCTAGTAGTAGGCTGGTAGTACCAGTAATAGGGACTACCTGGTGTTTCTCAAACTACAGACTGACGGCATAGGAAATCAAACGTCAGGACTTGTAACAGTCAAAAAATCCCATAGCCACCTGACAGAAATTGCTATTCTAGTGCTAAGCCACTGCCATTGAAACTCTTGGCCAACTTTCAGCAGGTCAAACTGGTACAAGGTGGTTGTACATTGGATGAAGTATATCTTTGATGGTCAAAAAACCACTATACATCAGTCAAATATCATCTGTCTTCAGTCAGTCATCATAAAACTGGCATGCACTCATTTCAAATGAAATGCAGATGGATGGACCACATGTGGGTCAGGTCAGTGTTTCTATGTGGTGCAGCTCAAGCAAGCAGGGCCTTATGCTCTTTCCTTTGTAGTCTTCAGTCCGACTCCAGTATCATCAGGCTGCATTTGAGATGCTAATTGTTATAAACGTATTCTATCATCTGGCCTGTTACTCAGGTCAATGTTAGATAGATGTTTTTGTGGTTCATGATTTGGCAGATTTTCCTGAACATATACAGTCTACTAAAGTGCTTTCCTTGAAGATGATTAAGGGACTGGGGCATCTATTGTATAAGGAAAGACTAAGTGAGCGGGGCCTGTTTAGCCGGGAGAAGACTGAGAGGGAATCTTATCAACATGTACAAATAGCTGAGGGAGAATGTAAAGAGGATGCGGACAAACTCTTCTCCATCGTGGCCAATGACAGGACAAGAGGTAATGGATACAAATTAAAACACAGGAAGTTTAATCTCCATATAAGGAAGAACTTTTTTCCTACAAGAGTGACAGAGGCCTGGCACAGGCTGCCCAGAGAGGCTGTGCAGTCTCCTTCTCTGGAGATCTTCCAAACCTGCGTGGATGCCACCCTGTGCCGCGTGCCCTGGGTGTCCCTGCTGGAGCAGGGGGTTGGACTAGATGATGTTTAGAGGTCCCTTCCAACCAGAACCATTCTGTATTCTGTGAATCCACAAAGATCAAAGATTTATCAAAGATAAATCTACACTAGTAGAAAGTAGTATAAATATGAACTACGAAAATTGGTAGGGATCTAAGGGGACTTCTATGAGGCCACATTAAGCTCATCATGATTGCGTTGATTGAATTAAGTATGGTTCTAACATCACAGGTCTCGTCTCAATGATACCCAAATTATGATTATACCTGCTGTAAAGCCAGCAGTGGCTTAAATCTCCCTGCTCAAAAGGTGTACAAAACTGATTTCTGCCACCAGATCCCACTTGGCCTCATGGGCAGTTTAGCCCTCCTAATGAGCTGGTGATGCTGCTAACATCAGATTCTCATGGCTCACAAAAGGAGAGGAGTGCTTTTGTGTTTCTGTTAACATGCTTGGTAAATTAGAGAAGTGGTGAAAAGCATGAAGCCTTCTGGCTGACAGTACCGTGTCTCAGACACCTGTAAGAGCTCCAGCACAATGACAGTGTTGTTCATCTTTAATGCCAGCTATAATAAAAAATGCTATAATAAAATGCCAGCACTTATTATCTCTGAACAAAGGTCACTAAATGTGAAAGGTCACTATTAATTAACTTTGGGAAGGGAAAAAGGAAAGCAGCTTCATCTGTGTTTTTAATATAAAAGGTTGAATTTTATACCTGAGAGCTTTTTTTTTTTTTTTTTTTTTTTTTTTTTTTAAATGCTTTGAAGTGTACCCTCTGTTCCCACTGGTTCCCAAAATGTGTTTAGCGCTTTATAGGAACAAGTCATTTGTTCCTCCTGTTAGTGAACAAGGTGCTAGAGGAGAAGCACTTTCCACACAGAGGCCTTCCAGTCTGTGCCCTCCTCTTTGAGGACAAGTTCTCAGAGCTAAGGGATGACACCCAGGCTACTCCTCAAGATTTCTGCAAGAAGACACAAATCCAGCATACCTTGCAGTCAGCACCAATGGGCTTTTTGCATTCCTCGCAGGTGTTGGAATAAAGGCTTTCATAGCAGTTCACGCAGTAGGGACTGTCCTCTCTCAGGATGTATTTGTTACCGAACAAGGACTCTTTGCAGTGTTGGCAGTCAAAGCGTTCAGTCATGGTGGTATCTGGTGTCTGGCTATCCTGCCGTAAAAAGAAAAGCAGAACATTTCAGATTGAACTACTGTTGGCCCAAACACCAAAATAGAGTTTATTATCCATCTCCGTTCATCCCATTGTACTTCCATTTCAATTCAACTTTGTCAGATAAATCAGCACAATAGGAAGAAATTGGGCCCTATACCATGCGATACTGGATAAAGATGGTGTCCACCTACTTCAGCCATCCACGGACCTATCTTTTACAGGAGCTAATACTGAAGACCTGAGAAAGAAATATGAGTAATACCTTACTGTGAGGAATTCACATTCCTGAATTCACAGGAATGCTTCAGGAATATAAAGCAAGTTTAACCTACAGTCCCCAAAGTGAGGAGCTACCTCTGTAGCCAATGGCGTGAGCCAAGCCCCTTCAAATGATGGGCCAGCTGCCTCAGGAAGCAGTGACACCTGGTGGACTTCAGGCACATCCAGGCACCACAGCTAAGGGCTTCCACTCCTTTCTGCATGTTCTCAACAAGCAACTACTGCCCTGCACTGGGCCAGGTTGCCCTCCACCTCTGCTCACACACAGGGCTCCAGGAGCCGTTAACAGCAGGGGATTTGGGGCCTGTGGTTCTTCTCTCGTGCAGGTGGATTTCAAATAATGTTTACGGAAGGGATGTATCTCTGAAACCGGGACACCTGCTATTTGCTCCCTTGGTTTCCTGTGTCTCCAGCACTTTTCTGGATTCACACACAAGCAGCAACGACATAAATGCTTTCGATTACTAGTTGGAATGTTTATCATTGCCTGAGACAATTTATTTTGTGTCTGGGTTCATTAGAGTCATCAGCGTTTTTCCTAGCTGAGGCTTGCGGTGTGAGTTATCCCTGCAAGGTGCTCGGCGGTGACAGCGGGCGCAGGGCTCCTGGCCAAGGGGCACTTCCCAGGCGGAGCCCGCACCACCGCTGCTGCGGGGTCTGCACGGATTGCCAGGCCCCATCTCCGCTTTTAGCCAAATTTAATCTATAAAACCGTAAACCCTTGGCGTACTAATGGCTTAGGTAACTACCCCCGTCTTTCACACCCAGGTGACGTGGAGAGCAGCTGCGGTCATCCGGCCAACATCAACTCTCACTTTGAAACAAGAAGTAGTTCCTTGCTCCGTGTTCTTGGCCAAAGTTCCTCAGTTCTGGAGCTCGTCCTCTTGTTTTGGCTGCAGGAGTCACCCTGGGGGCATACTGAAATTCTCAGCTCTTTCCCAAGGTTTCGGTTTTTATTATTTTCTTGTATTCCCTGTAGCTGGGGTTTGGTTAAGATTTTTGGGCATTCTGAGGGGGAAAAGTTTACACTGCTCGCCTACGTCACACAGTTATACCTCCCTTGAGAGAACTAGGGAAGGCTTCATTTCCTTCAGTGGGGTAACTGCAGCAAAATTAATGGAGACAGACCAGTAAAAACTGGTGTGCGCATGTATGACAGCATCTGAGAGGACTGATAACGTTGTCCAAATAGTCTATATGTAGGACAGTAAGTTGTAACTTTTTCTCAGGCTTTATTAGACTTTGATTTTTATTTTTTTTGTACAAGATTTGTTTGCACGGTCCATTTGAATTATTACAAAGATGACGCGAGTAGGGGTTGTTAACAAACTTGCACGTTTCACCTTTTTTAAAACTGTTTTTTCCAGCTCTTGAGTTAGAAGTCAACGTGTGATAACAAAGAATGAAAATTTCTCTGCAATCAAGATGTGTAAAACCCCAAAACATAAAATGTGATTCCTTTAAAGGTGTATATATCATTTCTGTCCTTCATCCAAAGGTTGCTAAATTCAAAATACAGAAATGGTTTGTGGCTGAAAGCAAGGACTCTTTCCTCACAACTGGATCCCTAGTGATTTTGTTACAGGGGTTTCTTCTCAAGTATCGTAGTATTTCCTTTTTTTTTTCCCCCGCCACAGGATCAGAAGCAAGCTTTATATAACAGAAAATAGACATTTGTCCCCATATCCTGAAAGGGATCTGATTTTGTTAAATGTTCTTGAACACCGTAACACTGGATTGAGTCCATACTACAACAGTAGGAAGAAACAGACCTCATTTCCATGTCCCAAACTGATTTAGGGGGGAGTTCCCCTATACAAAGACACTATGGGGGCAATTCTGGACAGTGTTAGAGGTACAGATCCAGTGATCTGAGAAATTAAAAGATGATAAGAAAAAATGGCCAAAGTTTGCATTTTAGAGTTAGTTACCTGAACTTTTATTACATCTGTCACAAATTTCACACCAACATCTCTTAAAATTAGGGATTCTGGTCCATGTGAATTTATTCAGAAAGTTAGAAACTACACTGAAACATCCTCAAATTCCAGGCTGTTCAAATCTTAGTACCAGACTTGATCTCACTATCCACTAATGATATTTTCATGGTAGAGAAGAAATTAAATGTAAAGTAATCACAGGTCTGCCTAGTGAAGAATTAGAAGGAAAATCAAACCAATCATTTCACTGTTGTCTTACAAAGAAGAAATGAAAAATCATACTGAGTAACATTACTTGCCTGCAACTTAGTGACTGTAGTCCTTTACTTTGCTAGTCAGTCAGTTCATGATATGTGCAAAAGCCACACTTAGATTTAATACAGGTTTTATGCATTGCTTTAGACTTTAAAAGGCACAGAGAGTTTGGTAGTTGTGGGTTGACACAAACCATTCTTCAACCTCTTTGCTATTAATCTATTTCTTCCTCTTCTGTTTGATATTTGTTGACTCTAAGCTTTGTGGGGCCAGAGACTCACCTTATTCACACGTTTGTGGTACAATAAGGTCTTGAGATTTCATCACAGTAGTCATAGCATACATACATGTGCTATTTCAGATTGCTTTCAATATTATATTGAGAAATTAGTTTTCTGCCACAGCTTTCCTCCTGCAATATTTAGCCATTGAATACCTCTCAAAAAGGAAACATCTTTTTCTTTTAATGCCAAGAAGAGAAATCACAGCTTGTTCCAAATGCTAGCACTACTCAGATGGTGTCTTTCAGGAAGCAAAAAGTGGTATGAAAATTACTGGAAAAAGGAAGCAAATTAACTTTAAAAATATGCCTCTTGCCTCTTCTTCCTCTCTCCTCTCAAACTCATTTAAATAGAAATAATTATTAAATTATTATTACCCCCCAAAAGAGGGCTTATAACAGCTTTAAGAAACCATCTAGTGTTCCCCCTTCCCATGGCAGTATTGACTACTGAAGGCAGGGACTCTGCCCTAATTTTGTCAGCTCTTTCTGGCTATGTTTTCAAGCCTAGTAAGAGATTTTCTGTCTATCCCCTATTTCAATGCTCCTTATAGGGAGTTGCTGAACACAGTGAGAAGTACAGGCTCACACACACACACATAGGAGAGAGAGCAAACAGAAATTGGTAAGAGTTAAATTTTATTTGGTGAAATGAAACTCTGATGTCTTCTTGTCTTCTTCTAATAGTATTAACCCCCTGTAGAAGCTAGAGGGGGATTTGCTATTGAGTTCAGTGGGACTGGGGCTTTACCTATGCCCTGGGAACAGGATATTTTGCTCACCACCTGCACAGGACATAAAAGCTCTTTGGAGAGCCCCAGCTTCCTCCCAACACGTACACGCACCTCTCCCATGTGCCTTTTTTTCAGAAGAGCTGTGCACATGGAGAATTCTTCTATCTGTTTATTTCCCTTCCTCTGAGAAAGGAAGATTTGTGTCTGGCAACTCCAGTGACATAAGCCATGCAGGTCTAGAGCATTTGGAAACAATTTATGTTAACGTTCCAAAAGCTAAAATGTGAAGATTTATTATGTTCTTTGCAACTAGGAGCTAGCAGATCAAACTACGCTCATCTTTCTGGCAAGGGGTGATTATTTTCCCATAACTTAGCAGCTACTGCCACATTCATTATCTATCATATTGCTGAAGACACTGGAAGCCACTATTTTAGGAGCTAATCATTTTTCCAATCAAAACCAGGATGCCATGCAGGAAAAAAAATAATAATCTTATTTTTTTTTATTTACTTGAGCAAGAGAAGAAATGGCCATTTGTCACGGAAAAAAAGAAAGATATACAATATAGTCATAATCCACCTGATTTTCAGTGCTTGCAACTAAGCTAGAAAGGTGCAAACCACAAACACGCAAAGTAGTCCTGTATGCATCAGATTTAGGTTTTGTGAATGTATTAAGAGGCTGCAGCTCTTGTTCTTTGGCTGTATGTACCTCATAGTGCACCTCATGTTCTGCTGCACACCAGCAGACTCTCACAGTAGAACAGAGTGAGGAAGGTGAACACCAAGTGATGAACCCTTGGAGTCCAGCTCTCTGTTGGGCAGGAGTTGTGTCCTCCTGCTGCTTGGGTGCTCGGCCTTTCAGGTGACTATGTCAGCTGCCATGCTCTGGGCCAAGGGGAGCCGAGTCAGGTCTTTACAGCTGAGACGTCTCCAGAACCTGTCACGGGGTTAGCCTTGAGTTCAGCAGCAATCCCGCCAAGGGGCTCACAAAGAAGACCACAGGTATTCAGCAAGAGTCTTGTTTCTTTGCTTATGATGGGTATCACTAGCACTCCTGTTGCTCTACCTCAGCAGTGTGTGTTGAGATTACTGAGACTTCATAGCTGTTACTAAGATCCTTGTTCATACCATCATCTTTGTGCAGGTCCTGGAAAATGGGGGGCATGATTACCGTAGGGAATGAGCTGTGGCATATCCCTGCATCCCCTGATTTTGGATTTATGCAGAGCTTGTAGATGCAGTTGAGATACTCAGGCAGACACGACCACACTCTTTTCTCCATCATTTTTTTTAAGTTGAGGAAAGAGTTGAAAACTTCTTTCTCTTGCTACTGCTGCTATGGAAGAGCAGTCAGCCAGTAGAAAGCTGAAGCCTCACAAAATGAATTCAGCACTCTGCTTTTAAGAAATCAAGGCTGCATAACATAACATCTCAATGTGCTCCCAGAATATGTCCAGACTGTTTTACCAGGGTCTGTATCTAATTAGAGTAAGTATCTAATTAGAGAAGAGTTTCCTGCTCCTTGTGATAGTATAAAGCTCACAGTAACATTTCCAAGATCTCCCAGAAGCTCTCTGGCAAAGCTATTCCTAGCCATGATTCTGTATTTTTTTTTTTTTTACCTGGGTTTCATTTTTATCACTACATTAAATCTCTTCTTAAATACCTTACCTAAATTTATTCTTTCTATATATATATATATATGATAGACATTAGAAGACATTTCAAACAATATTCAGTTTTTATAGACTTTTTATAGCTTTATACCTTGAAACAGTCTTCAGAGTCATGTCTGTGTTTTTCCATCAACTTAGCATTCTTGTATAGGGCTGACTTACTTTGCCTGTGGTATAACATTCCTGTGTCCCTTCTTAAGCAGTTCAGAGCAATTTTCTGAGCAGACAGACTGCATTAGCATGTGCAGATAATAATGAAAGCACACTTGGTTCCCGTCTGGATTGCACAGTTGGCCTATCATGAATTGGAAAGTGTGCTATTTCACACAAAGTGTTTCTTTTGCAAGAAAGTTTACGTTTCTAATGTGCCTGGCAAAATTAATCCTAATTACAGTAGTGGAAAAGCGACAGTCCAGCTGTGGATTACACGTAGTTTGCTGTGTTTGGCAATCAGCAAGGATCGGCTTTAATTTAGAGCTTTTCCAGTGATTAGTAAGCTACCAGTGGTGGTAGCTGGAACAAGAGATGCCACAGAAGAGATGGTATCTTGATACTTTATCCCCCACAAATTACACTATGATTATCTAAGGTTGGTATTGAAATGACTAGAGGATGAATGGTTTTACAAGCATTCCTTTATAGCTTTCAATTACAAAAGGAGCCTATTTAAATAACAAGGAGCATGACTTTTAAATCTATCATAGCAAAAAAAAGCACAGTTAAAGCTGAAAGGCTTCTTCTTATGTTCAATTTTAAACCCTCTTGAAACAAATATCTGCCGCTTTTCTCCTGTGGAATAAACAAAGGCTTACTCAAAATGGAGAGGTCAAATATTTGCCATTACTTAAGTACGGAAAGATGTATTTCTCGAAAGAGCATTTTAGCAGCCATTGGAAGGTGGTAGAGGATAAAAATGTTCTAAGATCAATAAAAATATTGTCATTCCTATCTCTACCTTGTATAAATAATGTACACACCAAATGACTGCAGAGACTAAGCATCAGTGGAGGTATGGAGATAGTTTTTTGGTTTTGGTTTTGTTTTCCAGAAAAGAATGGCTTGTTGATAGCAACACTGCTAATCCCAGGGAAATCAGACCCCGAAATAAAAATATTTAGAAAACTTAAGATGCTACCAAACAATGAAATTTCTGAATTCTTCTACATTTTTAAAACCCTGAAAAACGTGCCCTAGGACAGAGAAATAAAAGACTGACCCAAATACTCTCCTCCTCCCTGGAAAGGCCAGAGGTGAAGCTGGCAGGATACTAGGAGGGAGAAGGCTCTGTGGCTAGTCCTGCTCTCTAGCGAAGCAGCATTGGGTCTTCCCTCGCGTCCTGCGTACAGGGACAAGACCCCAAAGGCCACTTCTGTCTGAAATAGCTGGCACTTGTGGTGGTTTGCAGGGTTTATGGTGCGTGGGTGGGTTTAAGTGTGAACACAGAAAGACAAAGGGAAGCTGGGGACAAGGATGTAGGCAAACTTTTTGCGGGAGAAATCCCTTTAGCTGAAGGGCAAAGAAGGGGCACCGCAGAGACACATGGCACGGTATGGAGGAGGAAGAACTGGGAAGATCTGGGATCCTGGACACTGAAGAGAGCCTTGGTGCCCAAGAGCGCTTCAGAGTAATGGCAGAGCAGAGCTAGGGAAACGGTTACCGCTATTTTACTAATATTTACTAACAGTAATTCACTAATGTACTAATTCATTGTTTTACACGGCCTTTATCGTGCAAGATAAAGAGCAGTAGGTTTTGAATGCTTGTACTGGTGCTCTCCAAGAGTCTAAAAGTGCTGCCTGCCAATGGAAGAGCAGTCCTAGGACTTGCTGTGCAGAAGCAGATATATTTGCAACTTCTACGTGGCAAATTTGCTGTGGAAGGCAGAGACATTAGTCCTCATGTCAGAGCTACACTCTTATGTTCCTCTTACTATGTAATACTGTATATTCAGGAACTATCTGGCAGCCTAGTTAATACTGCACAATGTAATGCACAAAGGTAAGTGAAAATGAATGAAATGAGCATTATATTTCTTTTCACCTGGCATGAATATTTTGGAGTTCAGCCTTCAAAAAAGCCTCCAGTGGCTTCCAATCCAACTATATATATAGAACAAGCTAATTAGTATTGTTGAAATATTAATGCTTCAGTAGCTGTCAATGTATCCAGGATTTATTTCCATGAAACCTGTCATTATCCTGCCATTTCACACTCTCACTTGGGGTGAATCTGCATCCCAAATAACCGTGCATATGTAAATGAAACATTAAAACTGCACAATTAAAATTAATCAACCTAAAAATGCAAATTCTGCGATGCCCACTCTCCCAAGCAGTGCCCCACTGGGGGAAAGGGACTGCCTGGATCACGACCACAGGCAGAGTTTCTCCAAAGATGCTCTGGACCAATTTATCCCACATAACATGGGCGAGGCAACAGCAGCCTCTCATTGGTCTGTGGGATCCTAGAAAAAGTGGCAGTGAACTGGCCAGCAGCAACACGCAGTAATTCAGTTTTCAGTCCCATCTGCATGGGGAAGAAGATGTTTCCCCCCCCCCCCCTTTTTTTTTCTTTTGACAAAATTGTGAATTTGATTTGAATTTGATACAGTGTGATACAGCAGAAACTGTCACCAGCCCTTACAGTACTTTGCCACCAAACCTGCCTTCTGTGCTCATGATTTTTTGATGTATGCTGATAGGTATGATGGGAACCTGCAGGACTATGTTGCATGGGATTCAAGGAGCCATTTAACATTTTTATTAAAAATTTATTTTTTAAGTGTCCTAATTGGAATAATTCTGTGTCTATCTGTATGGATTAAAAAATGTGATTGCAGGAAATGGTACCTGGACTTCTGTTGACTTTGTTAAGAAACTCTATTACGCTAAGCAGAAAACAGGGCCTTGTCTGTACCTGGGTCCTTTAGCTGAGAATCACAGTTTCATGCCCTTCAGGGCAGCAGCTTTGCATGTACAAACCATTTCCAATGGCTATTGCTATGTGATAGTAGTGATCTCAAAAATAATGATTATCTACATTAAAAATTATATATTCTGGTAGTGAATATTTTGAGCCTGCATGTGTAGCACTGCCAAAATAAGAATATCCTACTCCAGCACTTCTGCCATGTTGGGATTTCCTAAGCTTTCCTGAAGGAATTCCAGACCTGGTGCTGCCCCAGCCTCAGGTCTGCTCTGTCAAAAGGAGATGTCAGGTGAACCCCCCAGATACAAATTCTTACCAGAGCAGTTTGTGTCCTTTTAGCTATCCTGTTCAACTCAATCACATGTTGTTTCTCAACCCGAAGGACATCCACAGAGGTATCTATGTTATGGTTGGCATAAAAGGTAGTTTTATTAGTGCTGTGGTCACATTTGGGATAGATAGTCCCACTATGTCAGATGGGTGGTACCAAGTTTTCTATAAACTATAGAATTTCTGTAATTTTTCAATATATTTTTTCTCCAAATTTGGTCAATATACACAGGCTATATTGATGGGGTAGTTTTTAGAGTTAATTCCTTCCCAGTTATATGTGCAGGGGCAGAGAACTAGAAATCATTTTTATAAAATTAATAAGATAAAAAACATTTTTCTGTCCCCCAAATCCAAACACCTGAAGCATTTTCCAAGATCACCATTTAGCTGATAAAAGGCACAGGTTTTGGGCTAGAAAGCAGGACATTCCATCAGTGTAGGAACATCTTAAAGCAGAAACAGAATGACAACCTCAGGCAAAGCATCCCTTTTCAGCTGGCTGCATGTGAGTACCTAATAATACACGTTCTTCTCTTGGCACTTCAAGGACAATTCCTATTTAAAGCAGTGAACAGATATGTGTAGCCCTCAATAAATGTTCTAATTCCTGACCTGGGGCATCAATCGACGATGTTAGTTAATACACTTCTAGACAGGAGTCGGGGAGGAGCAAAAACAAAATGATTGCAGCTAGTATACAGATTTTATTAGGTTTGCCTTCCTGTGATTATGTCTCTGTACACAACAAGGCTCAATTCTGTGGGTTATCTATTGAGCTAAATAAAAGCTGCACCCCTTCAGGGATGCAGAAAGTTTAGGATAACCATTAATGCAGACAATGAAAGTTAGTATTTCCTTTAGTATTTAGAGGGAGCTGTCATACATGAAAGACGGAGGCTATTGTGGCTACACAGGCACACACACGGAGAGAAGCATGAAAAGACAGAATTCAGAGCTATTTATTGGGATTTGCATTCTAACTTAATCTCTCCACATAAAAACAAGACATACAGTGCTGGTGGCTTCCCTTTCCTTGCACAGTGTGTCCCTCCGGGCTGCTTGCAAGCAGCACCCGCTACCTTTGTTTCATGTGCATCTGCTCTTGCGACTGCAGAATTCATCCTTTGTTGAGCGGGAAGTGTGCACAGAGGTGTAAGAAACCCAAGATCCCATCCCCTACTTTTTACGAGCTCCCCGATGGGTTACATTCGCAGTACACTGCCGTCATTAAAAATGCTTGCAAGTGAAGCGACCCTGTGCCTCATCGGATCACTGATGTGTCACCTACGGGCAGACACGCAGCGGTTACTGCCTCGATAAGAGACTCATCTTTGTGCCCTCCTCACAACCCTCGCTGTGTGCTCGGGGAAGACGGGGACTGGCAAGTGCTCTCCTTGCATCCCTATCCAGCAACCCACGGGGCATTAAACACCCCGCTCCACCTCTCGGTCTGCACCCTTTGTTTCAAGCAAAACCTTCAAAAACCAACTCCGTGGGTCCTGGGGAGGGAGCGGGGATGGAAAAAAACGGGTATTTACTTACAGAGCAGTAGCGGGCAGTAAATGTCACCTCCTGGACCAGGGGCAGGGGGTCACATCCATGAACAGGCGCGGCGGGAGCTGCGTGGCCTGCTGGCAGGGAGAGCGGTGCCGCTAGCGCCGGCGAGGAGCAGCGCTCCCGGCTCCCGCTCCGCAGTCAGCGCTGTGTGGAGAGAGGCTGCTGCCTTCCCCAGCCTAGTGAAACCCCTCTGTATCATTTTACCATATAAGGAGACAAAAGCATCCAAGACACTCATTCTTTTAGGCTCTCTGCAGCTGGCACTCGCCACTTTCTCTGTTCCAAGGGTGTAGATACTTCCCCCTGCTAAACGTGCTGTCTTTGTTGGACCCCTTCCTAAAATAAGGCTCCCCCCTCCTCCAGCCTTTGTTTTCCTAAGCCCCTGATGCTTATTAATAACGTGGCTTTGCTAAAGCCGGGGGCTCTCGCTTGCAGAAGGAAAGGTCTTACTGCAACTCGGGCACAGGCGTTTCTACATCTCTTCACCTGGCTGAGAGAATAAAGTTCCTGGCTGCAGTTGGTATGAGGCTTTATTTGCCTTGCTTATCCAGCCTACTGAGGCTTAGCCCCTTGCCCGGGGAAGAAGGAGGCAAGCTGTTTCTGCTCTTCTTTGTGGAGAGTTTGTGATTTTAGGAGGAGCAAGTGTGCAGGCTTTTCTTTACAAGTGCTCAGAGCCCCCTCCTGCTTCTCCACACCCTTCTCCTTTGCTCCAAGTCCCCTCTAGTAAGGATGAAAAAGAAGAAAAGCAGGAGAAATTAATAAACCTCCAAAAAGCCTTGTGTAAAGGAAAGCTGGAGGAACAGATTGCCTCAGCACATGCCCCGGACCCAGCAGCGAGCCCTGACAGTGGGCACATGTTAAAGAGAGGGGGGATGCATTAATCCTGCTATAACCAGGAACTAATTTTATTACTACAAAATCTAGCATTCTAGCAGAAACACATTCTGTTAATCAAAACAGTGAGGAAGCCTTCCAAAGGGAAGAACTGGGACCTGAAGCACATAGGATGAAGCACATTTGCCCTCTGTCTTTTGTAGGGTGCAGGGGGCAGGCAACTCCATTTAATAGTGCCAGCCAGAAAGAGGTGCTTCAGATTGAATGCTTAAGAAAAATTGTTAGGGTAAAAATGTAAACCCCGTTAGCCTGAGATATTCCTGCTGTCGTTCTGCATCCAGATAAAGCAAAAGTTGTCCAGTGTCCTTTTGTGCTGGAGACTGGGTGCTGGCACATGCCTGGGAAGTGGTGCGGGTACACAAAGGGGCTTGAAAAGGGTTTCTGCAGGAAACAGCCTTATCCCAGAATCCTGCCCTCTAGTCACTGTCCCCTGGTGCACCCAGACGGTTTCAGTGGGATGAAATGAGTTATCAGTCTCAGCTCTGCTTAAATGGACTGAGCTTGTCCTGTAAAAGCACAGTAAAATAACAGGCAAGGGCCATTCCTAGTAATGGGGGAGTAAAGCTTCAGGTTTAACCTTGCATTTGAGAAACAAAGGCATTGTGCCCAGGAGGACAGCCTGTGCATGTTTGAGACCACAGAGCTTGGTTCCTGGACAGTTAAAGCTGACCTAAAGCGAAGGCGCTGCCGTCTCCAGCCACAGGTCCCCACTCCTTCCTCACACTGACACTGGCCCTGGAAGATGGGCTCCATCAGCCGCCAAGTGAGTGGTTTTCAAGGAGCCCTGGAGCTGCCCTGGAGCCGCACCTGAGTCCTGGGCTCCGCTGGGCTTGCTGGGTGCCCCTGGACACGACAGTGCCATTTGCTGCTCCTCACTATCAGTATAGAGCTCAGGACAGCTAAAATCCTGTGGGAGGTGTAAGGAATTTTGTGTATGGAGAGGACTGCTTAAGGCACACTAATAGGAATAATGCTTCTTTCTTATTATGTTAAACAGTGACAACAATAACCATTACTTTCCATCTTAGTTACAGTTCTTACCTCAGCTCTGATTCAAAAATGACTGTAAAGAAGAAAGATGGGCCCCAAAGGTGATTAGATTTAGGCTATTTAAGTCAGTTTACTTCCAGGCCTTTCTAAAATGAATTAAATACTCTAATATGGTATTGGATTTTTTTCTATTTCCATGATATTTCCATTTCCCTAAGCATTGGCTGCCAGCACACAGTATCTCTGCCAAAGATCTTCTGATCAGACCTGCTGGAATACAGTTCAGCATTGTCCACAGTTCTGAGATAAAATATGTACTGACTCCAGCTGAAGTCGCTTTACTTAACTCTCTGGGGCCATGGCTTGCCCTTAGGTAGATAAGATGTTTTTTGGCTTTTTTGATTTAATCGAATGTGTGTGTGTCCTTGAAGGCAGAAGAACACCTGCCAATTTGTAAGCTGATGATTTGTGGCATTGTAGACTCATAGATGGTAGTGGATGATCCGAAGCCACAACCACAGCTGGATGCTGCTTCGAAGCTGGTATGTGCAAGCTACCACCACAGTGGAGTATGCACCATAGCCAACACCACTAAGGATCGCAGGGGAAGCCTCTGACCTCTTACCTCCCTTCAGTTGGTCCAAAGCTGCTAACAATACCATTTTTTTTTTCTGACAGGCGGGGAAAAGTATATTTTAATGACTGGCAATACTACACAACATTTTTTCCACCAACATCAAATTATCTGGGCAACCAGACACCAAACTTCCTTAATTCTTCTCCTTTGGTCAGAAAATCACTAATGAGTTTGTCTTTTCATATAATTGACCATCGAGGAAGATTTTCACATTATTGCTTTGCCAGTCATTTGTCCCCTGGGGTGAAATGCTAAGCAATCTATAAACAACCCTTCAGTGCAGAAAAGGAGATATCAGTGTTTCTAGATACCTTGGATTAGTGTCTCTTTCAAACTTTACACTGATATGTTTTTATTTTCTTTCTCCTCTGTTTCAGCATCTGTGACCAGCTCTGTCCTTGGGCTAACCTTTCTTGGCTTTATTTTGATGTGTACATGGCCCTTTATTGTATCTCACAAGTTGCCCCATCTATCACACCCATGCAGGAAGCAAAGGGAACATCTCAAACTCCATCTTTTATGGTAAAAGTTGGAAAGAGAGCAATCACTTTTACTAGCAGATCACGCTAGTCCTCCTGAGCTGACTGTGGGAGTTGGGGAGATGGAGGAAGGGGCAGGAACTTCTCCTTGATGGAGAATTTCATCTTCATGTGACCCACTTGCTCCTCTTTTTTATCCACATCATTGGTTGGCCCAGCAGCCCAGACCAGATTAGACATCTTCAAGGCTTCAGAGGAGACATTTCAGTGAAGGCTGTGGGCTATATTTCCAAAAAGAAACCTAAATTTAGAGTTGAGAATATAAGTACCATTCAGTGCCATATCATATGGCTTTTACATTCCTTGCATATGTAGCACTTACGTAGTATATATTGCTTCTTTTTCAGCAGTCTCTGTGTTTTAACAGATTTAATTCCCTCATGGAGAAAGCCATACCTCACATATGCAAAACAAGATGGAAAAAAGTACAATTGACACACTAGGGCTTCTCAATGATTTCCCTAATCCTTCAGAAATCTCACTTCTGCCACTGGGTTGATGCCCAAATAACCACTGCCTAAGCACTCATCTCCTTGTCTGTCTGAAAACAATAAAAAATAATGAAAAGGAAAAAAACTGTCTGGAATTGGAATATTTCTGTTTTGCAAAGTTTGAGTGATAGAGAAATCCAGTGTCTCTGAGGAGGCAGGGGAAGTGGAAATCAACACGTAAAAGTTTGAAAATAGCTAAGGTACTGACTGATTCCATCCACTACTACTTCATCCTGGAATATGTTACATTATCAAAATTTGTCAGATCCCTTTCTGATACTGCAGCCCATGTAACTCCCATTGAACATGAGAGGGTCCATCTAGGAGAACTGCTGTTTTTGGCCGTACTGCTTAGGAAGTAATATAGACTCATGCAAACGTTGCATTTTAGATCATTACACCTAAAATAACAGCATGGCAGTATTAAATCCCAAGTAGGATATTTTCAGACATGTATTTTTTTCCAAGCATACAAGGAATATGCAAAATATAGGTAGGTTTTTTTTGGTGTGTATGTTTTATGTTTCCATAAAATATGTATGTTTTCCACTGCAGTCTCCCAGCAGTGTCTCTTTCTGCAATGTTATGGTCTATTCTTCCTGTAAGATGGCTTAGAGTCTCAAGTAGAAATATTCATCAAGCTAGAGATGTGTTAGAGTTTCATAGACTCCAATGAAGAAGTAACAGAGAACCATTAAATCTAATTCAGTCAAGGCATATAGGTAAGTTCACTAATCTATCTGCTTTGATGCAAGACTTTTATTTCTGGGAGGATGCAATATGAAAAGTTTAGCATTTTAGAAATATTTAGCTAATCTGAAAAAAATCGTGTTCCTGCATTTATTTTCTTAATGTCTTTGAATAGTTTCCACATACAGCCTCCTAACATTTTTCTTCAGTGAATGTAGAGGGAGGTGTCAGGCTGAGTAGCTTTTATTTCTATGTAGGATAAAGTTCCATTACTTTGGGATATTTTCAATGCAATGTCAACTATTTCCTCAGAAGGCTTCAATATTGTTATGTGCTAATCTACATAATATCAACACAAATTCGGGGCTAATTCTGTGGCAGAAAGGTCTGGAATAGTGCTGATAACAGTCTGGACTATTCTAGTCACTTTAGGCAATGATTTTCAGGAAGTTAATCTGGGCCTTCTTTTACACTGTTAGCCCCAGTATCATTCATTCACAGTAGTATATTTCCTGAAAAAAGAAATCTAAAATCAAATATGGTGACATGACACCAAGCTACTCCATAAGACCATTTACTTTTTCCAATGAAGTGACTAGAACTTTAAAATTCGGATTGTTTCCTTAGCTGCTGTCGAGCATTGAAAAGATATTTATGTATTTAACCTCCACATTTCATGCTCAGCTTGTCAGCTCAGAGCCATTATTTTATTGGTAAAGATATATTTTTCCCCCAATGCACTGCTTTATGTTTATCTACACACAGTTTAAGATGTTATCCCAATGCCCAGTTCATTTTTTTCTCCTATTCTTCAGTCCTTAGAGAGTTCCACTGCTAATCTCCCTGTACTGCATAAACTGCCTTTTTTTTTTAATCTTTTAGCCAATTTTGTGTAATAATTCATGCAAAGATATTTCCTCTTATCTTGTGGCTGCTTATTTGTTTTAAGGGTCTTTTTAGTTGAGTAAGTGTTGAATAAGTGATAGAAGCACAAGCAGGTACTGCAAACCCAAAATCTCCAATATCTGGATGCATCTTACCTTCCTATAGGAATCACATGGATTTATGAAGCAAGATTTCCCTATACAAGGCTGTAAAGCTGTATTGCATAATATCTCCCATCTTCTTATCCTGCACACTCATATCTTCTAAATGCATTAGCTTTACCTGACTCTAATTCCTCCAATCTCCCTTGGAAACATTTTAAAATACTGGCATTGTATTGGCTACTTGCAGGTGCTCAGTATTAAGCCTATTTTAAAAAAGAAACTATATGCTACACTTATTTCAGGTATTTCATCCTCGGGTACCTTTAGATCTCTTGGCTGAGCATCGTTTGGTTCTAACATTTTCTCCCTGTTCATTTTGTTATTTCCTCCATACCTCTTTTACAGATACTTTAGCTTGCAAGAGATCATATGACTATCCCCATGAGGAAGTGTTCTGCCATGGGAATCTCTCCAAGCTCTCTACAGTGAATACAGACACACACACACACACAAAAAGGGTTTTTTTATGCTACAGTCTTCTCTTCACTTTTATGCCTTGTTTGTCTATTGGCCCTATCCTTCTCCAAGTTATTCAGCTTACCTTGAGTCCAAAAGAAGCACACAGATGAAGAAAGACTTCTCAGATTACTTCGGAAGGCTAATATTTTGATGGAAGTAGAAGCAGTCCCCTTTCCATTTTGAATATGATTGGGGACATCCTGTTTTGCACAAAAATCTTACTGTTCAACAACAGTTATTTTTCTGCTCAGCCACTGTTGATATATTCTATACATAAAGAGAGAAGGTTGAGACAGAGGCTTAGACATATATTATGATTACAAATGTGAGCTTAGGCTGTGCACTTTGAAGTAGAGTCCTTGCTGTTGATCCTATTAGCTCTTTGCTTTCTTTGAACTCTACTAGTGCTCAGACCCTTTAAATATTAGGATTAGAGCAATCATTATGATGCTGATGTGAATGTTCGTGTCTAACACTTCTCATGGAACTGAAAAAAATATACTATCCATTGTCATCCTGACAGACTCGTGAATTGTGTTTGTCCCTGTCAAGTTTGTATAAACACGGATGTTAGTGAAGTTGTTCTCTTGCTGTGAATGAAATCAAGTGTGGTGTGAAAAATTATATAAAGGTTTTGTGACAATGGCACATCTTGAAGATAATGTGTCTCAGGCTGAAGGATAAGTGATCTTTTAAAAAAGAGAAGTCAGAAGTCACATTATGAAGCAAATCCTGTCCTTTCATTCAACCCTAGTGTCTAATCATAAAGTTGAAAGGGTCCTTGCTGGGTTGCTGCAATACTGATGCCTTAAAAAACTGTGAAATAGGTGGTTGCATCTCAGCTAAAAAATAGCTAGATTTTGCCTAGAATAGTAGGAAATAGCCTGGAAATTTCTTTTTTCCTCCTCCACTTGTGTTATATCTGTGCCTTCGGAATGGACATACCCTGATACACAATCTGAGTAACTTTCCCAGCGTGGCATATGGAGTCAGTGGCTGCCAGGAGAAGAAGAGTCTCCCAGGTCCCGGATGGGGACTCTGATCTACACTCTGCACTGCCAGACTGGCTGGTTACTCTCCAGAGAGGTGGCCTGCCCTCATGCTGGCCAGAAGCATTTGCAGGAATCCAGACACCAATTTTGCAGGAAGCTTTCTTAAAACATCTCCTTCCACCTTTCTATTTAAGTATCCTTTGTACCTAGAGCAGCTTGATATTACTTTTATTAATCTTCACTTCTATGCTACATTTGGATTTGTAAGTACAGGAAGAAAAAGCAGAAAGAAAGCAGAGTTATACGTACTTGGGCAGGAATCCAAGCTAAGAGCCTGTTCACACGTCCTTTTCCAGAAGCCGGCACCACTGCCTGCGTAAGTGATCCCTAATCCCTTCCAGGCACGACGAGCTGGCCTGGCCCGTGCTGTTCGGATTCTAGGCCTCTGCTAACTCAGCCATTCTGATTAGGCAAATAAGGAAATAATTACAAAAATCAGGCAACCAGGAGGAGAGGCAGACTCCGGTAGGAAGTGATGATAACATGGGGAAGAATGGCTGGAATGAAAGAAAACATGTGCCCATACCCTAATGATTCCAGGCATGGGCAGATGGTCAGACAACTGGCCTGTTTGTGCCCCAAACCAACTACTACTCTCTCAAAGAACTCCTAAGCACAGCTCAAGGGCTGGCGTGCACTAAGGACTGCTCCGAATAGGAAGGGTGGATGCGGCTATGTTGTTTCGCATGGAAACACAGTGCAGCTGCATAGACACCCTGTGCCATGCTAGTTGGCCTCTGGGCTAATCTTTTGTTGTAAAACAAAATATTGACACAAAAAAAATGGTAATAGATTGGTTCTGTCTATTTTCTATACGGAGGTCCTTAGAAGCCCACTCCTGAGATTTCTAAGGTTTGGTTGATCTGATTTGTTCCATCCACCATTTGTTCCTCAGGGAAGGACTTTTCTTTTGATTTACTCACAGCCCTTTTTCTTGAAATGTTTGCTGCTTGTGGTTCTGTGACCCCTTGGTCTTCAGATCTGGTCAACCCTGGGTGTGAGATCAGGTGTGAGATCCCCTTTGCAGGGATATGGACATATGGAACCACTGGGTTCTTCACTTCTCTCCACCTAAATCTCTTTCTGAGTAGAAGACAATGTCTTTTTATGGAGCACAACACAGACTATGTTCAAATAATTATGTCCATACAATCATACCCTCTGTTAGCTGACAATATTTCATAGCAACAAATAATTATGTCATCAGACAGCTATTGCATTAATAAATTATGACCTCCTTAGGCTATGTATGAAGCTGCAAGCTATTGAACTTTCAGAATGAAGTGAGGTAACACTACATATTGCACCATGACTTTATTTATGGTTGCAGTCCACTCGTAAACACAAATATTATTCCAGTGAAACTCAAGAATGTCAAACTTGGAGTCCTCATTCAGAGTGAAACTCTTGCTGAAGTTGATGAGATTTTTGGCAGAGAGTAAAAAAAATCAAAAAGGAATGACCTTGGTATCAATCCTAATAAGAAATTCCCACTGTCTGCTATGCTGTTTTTTTTGTAATGATTTAATATTTTCCCTTTGATTGCCTGTCTAGCAAACTTGATAAAAGCAGCTTCCACGAGTACTGGCAAGTTCTGTTCTCTTATTAACCCCTCTGTAGAGGACTGGGAACAGAATGATGCTAGTTTGATGCTACGGATATAACTGAGGGTACTTATTTCTATTCTATGCAGTTCATGACCCAGAACACTAGCAGTGTGAATCTCAGATTGCAGGATAAGATGCAGGACCAGACAAAATTCATTTTGTTTTGCACATCCTGAGCTGTACGCATGAGGCTCTGGCAAGCCATGGACTCCTACAGTTATTTTTCAGCAGAGCACCATACCTTCAGTTTGGGTATGCTAGAAATTCTAAAATATGTTGAGTAAGAATATGAAGGAGCAGCATCCTTTGGAAGACTGTTGTCTGTAGAAGGGGACAAAGCCTATCTGTTAAGATCAAAGCCTATAAGGGAAATGTTAGTTCTGTGGCTTGTTTTTCATGCTCTTGTTTCTAAATTCATTTTGTTTATTATAGGTGATTAGTCTAAAATGGAAGATTCCAGTCTCATGCTGGACATTTGTCATTGTTACCACAGTCACACTAATGTTCTGGGGAAGTGATTCAGTAAAAATAATTAAAAGCATTAGTCTAACTCATTCTCAGGTCAGGAAAGCACCAGTCATCCCACAGAACCTCTTATCTCCATTCAAAATTTCTAAAAGGAACTGTTAATGCTTCCACCACAATCTTCGTTTTTCAGAGATGTTTAACTTTGCACAAAAATGTGCATTGGACTGAAAATTTCTCAGGCCATGTTGACTGAAAGGACTATTGGACTGTAGCCTTTGCAAACTTTAAAATAAATTTGTATCTTTTCCTCCGGAGTGATTAAAATAATTTCTGTTTGTCTGTTTTTTTGATTATTTCCCTTGAGTGAGTGATTTTAGCTTGTAAATAGTTCACAAATATTTTTAAAGACCATCTGCGCTTTGCGGAGAGAAGCCATGAAGTACAGCCCACAGAAACAGACACAAGAGCAGTTTTTAGGAGGTGGTCCTCTACCAAAAAGACATTTTGCTGAGTCAGCCTTTTCACTTCTTGCGCCAGGGAGCAAGCAGCACGTGCAGCTTTCTGTCATTACCACTTTGTACTGCACGCCTAAGGCAACTAAGCAGAGAGGGTTTTCATGGTCATTACAGTTCTGCAAGTCATACAGATTCCCAAACACAAGAGTGGTTAACAGGGCTACAGGTATAAGACAAAAGCTTGCTTAGGGGCCTAAATTTGTTACAGCATATTGACCCTTTGCTATGTCTGACAAGAATTGTGTCCTTTTTTTTTCTCTCTGCAGGTGACTGGGCTAGTGAAATAGATGGTCTAGCAAACCATCACCTGCTCTAGAGTTTCTGTGCCTCACTTGTAACCCACCATTCCTGAATGATCTCTCCCACTTTTTTGTTGTTGTTGTTTTGAAAGTCAAAGCAATTTCTGCAGATTATTTCTCTCTGCTACAGTCCCACCAAGCTGTGAGGAAAAATCTTCAAAAAAAAAAATATATTCCCTTCCTACACCCGGAACACTTTGCATTCATCCGACATACTCATACTTTGTGTTTGCCAGCTGGAGGTGGATTTTGAAGAGTTCCTAAAGCCCAAAGATAGCTTGGATCATCTCATGACTGCACAACAGAATGCCCCCAAAACACAATAATATGCAAGAAAACCTACAAGAGAAGCAAAATGATAAAGGAGAAAAATGAGAAATAAACATGACCTTGTTCTTACTACAGACAATCTATATACTTCAGCTTTTCAGGATGGACTTTTGGAAGACTCCTGCTTTGGTGCAGTCTTCCAGGAGTCATAAAAGTAAAACAGAGAAGTCCCCACTGTGATAATCCAGTCCATTTCTGGATCAACAGATAGTTTATTCTGGACAAATAGTTTATGTACCATCCATTTACCTAATTTTAACTGACCAAAGGACTGCTGATAAAACAAGTCATCCATGTTCCCTCTATAGGGGACAGAGAAAGAGAGGTGCCTGCAAGGAGTGACTCATTAGACAGAGTCTGTCGAAGATGGAATGACCTGCCCTACAGACATGCTTTTCTTTCCCTGTTGAATATAGAGGGAATCTGGATGTCTAGTTTTGGCAGCCACCTAACCTTTTAACAGATACATTGGAAGGATTTTAGCCTTGGAGTCAGGCCTGCAGAGGGGTGTAAGCACAGCAGTATCAGCTGAGCGTGCAGCTATGACTGGGAGTGGAATTCACGTGCGCAGTATCAGCTCCCACACTCCTTCTGCTAAAATGAGGAGAATTGGACACTGCAAAGGTTTTCTAATGCAGATGAAAGGGAAGAGAGGGGAGAGTCTCCCTCCAAGAATTACTTCGTGGTCAGGGCAGCCCAAAATCAGGTCTCACTGTTTGGAAATTCTCACTACATTTCAACACTCAAGTCGGCTCTTGGATCTGGCCCTTAGTTCCTTTTCTATGCGAGGAATACTGCTATTTTTCCTTTAAAAAGGATGTTGTGAGAAGAAATACAATAAAGACCATGAAACAACTCAATGACATAAAGGTGCTTTATGAGTATCTAACACAGTGTGTTTAATATATGTTTATTTGAATCCCTGACCTGGAGCTTAGACCTAGAAGTGAAAAATGACAACAAATGGAGTTTATTCTGATATCTTGCTCTCTCCTGTTGATCTATACCGTAAGCACCATGCTACTTAATGTTTATCTGTCTGGTGCTATAAGCAACGTCCTAACCCCTTGAGTATCTTGCTGCCTTCTGCCCCTGCATCCCAAAAGCATCCAACACCAGTGACTGTGGAGAGAAATGCACTGAGACGGTGAATGTGCTCTGTGAGTAGGCATGAAAACACTCAATATTTTACATATGGGATTAATGAGTGAAAAATGGGTACTGTGTAGTGGCACCTGTGGGTAGGAGGCCTTCCTGTTTTCATATGATAATCTGTAGACATGCGAGGGCTGCTCTTCTCCCTAAGCTGCAGACTACCAATGAGTGGCTACTGTTACCTAATTCCCTATAACAGAAAGTGTGCAAATCTCCAGGAAAACTTGGGTGAATGTCTGGTAAGCCTTTTGTGAAAGGCTTGGCTTTGGGCATACATTGGTTTGAAAGCCCCGGCTTTGTTTATTGAGTGTTTGAAACAGTTTCTGTTCCCACATTTGTGCTCATTCTGCTCCCAAGACAATGTGATTTGAAAACATATTTATTTTCCTGTTTTGAAGGAGTGTTTTCCTATCACTTGTTGCTGTATGAAAGTTTCACAGAGACATCAGGAAAAAAAACAAACAGGTACAAATGAGAAGGAGTTCAACTGGCTGCACCAAAAGTGCCATTGAAAATATAAAGTACAGCTGCAGGAAAATACTTTTTCTCTCAGCTTTTAAAGTTTCACTGCTTCTTGGTGGCCTTTGTAGCAATAGCCAGTAAATCAACCTTCAGCAGAAATGTTTCAAATTTTATAAAGTTGATGAAACTCTTAAAAATGTGCATTTTAGCTAGTGTTTCTTCCATGTTTGTGTCAGAATAAACTGAGAGAAAGCAGGCAGAATTGCTCAAAATAAGACTCTCTGTAATATGACCTGTGTTCCTCTGAGCTAATCAGCATTAGATGATGAACATTGTTGAAACTGCCTGAGATTTATCAGCATGAAACTGTACTCACTGTGGTATAAAGCCAGAGATAAAATATTACAGCCAGTAATAATTCATCCAGCAGAAAAACAACTGTGTCTGAAGCATTCAGATTGTCTATGTTCTGATTAGACAGCACAGGGCAACCAAAAAAAAAAGGAAAACTGGTAAGGAAAATGTGAAAACTCTTTACTGATACAAACCTAAACAAGTTTGGCAGAACTAAAATTAGAAAGAAAAAGGAGGAAATCCGGGCTTCATTAAAATTGGTGGATGTTTCGAAGCAAAATTCCCGTTAACTTCAGTGGAGCCAGGATTTCACCCCCAAAATAAGTATTCACATTCCCTTCCTCCTCTCATTTTCTTCCTTATAAAATGGCCTTTTAGAATTTCTATATTAAAGAAGTGCTTGAATGAATCTGCTCCCCCTCAGCCCCTTGCCAGCTGCTATCAAAGGTCTGCCTTGTTCAGATGGCTTCATGTTTGGAAGGGGAAAAGTGAAGTTATTCATCCATTAATCGTATTTTCAAACGCTAGGTAAGAACAGAGTATTATTGTTGGAAAGCCTTTAGAATAGGCTAGCTTTGGAAATAGGCTTTGGGACTTTTTGTCTTTTTTTTTTTTTTTCACTTTTAAATTCAAATCCAGAGAAAAAACCCACTACATTATCATGTATCTTTACAATCTTTTTCAAGCTAAAGATTTTTGGATAGCCTAATGTTTTGCTGTATGTGACTGGAAAGCTACTTCTTATTCTTGTTTTTTTGAGGGAATACTGACATTACACCAGTGATGATACTTGAACATTAAGTATCTAACCAGAAACATTCTGTGGTATCTATTGTTTTTGCCTGAGGCTTGGACAGCAGACAAGGAATTTAAGGATATGAGTAAATTTCTGGCATGACAGAAGTGAGGCTGTGCTATTAGAAAGGTTAGCTCTGTATATGACTTCTTTATTGTGCAATTTACTGCAGAGGCATGTCAGTTTAGCTTAATGGCAGGGTCTTGGATAAACAAGACAACGTGAAGCAATGGTCTTGGGAAAGCAGCTCCCAGTCCACACTGAGACAACACTGTGCTCCTCGGAGGGAAGCGCCTACCTCTGGGCTCCAGGCAACTTACAAAACATATTTCTGCAGCGCTGAGGACCAGCAGGCTCTGTTAGCACCTGAAAGGAGCAGATCCTGGGCCAGTGGTGGGACAGTAACTGCAGGAGGACACATGGACCTGCAAAGACTCTGGCTGTGATGTCTGAAGAAGTTAAACCTCCCCAGGCATCAGTGAGCTCCTAGATAAGACAGACATGTCCAGGCTATTCTGTATTCTACTTTTGTTTTTCTGCTTAAGTTAGATGCTGTCCTTCACATAAAAAAAATGGAACAAACTCATTTCTAACCTTGCTGTTTTGATACTATATACAGCAACATTCATGGGCCTTCACCAGAGCAAGCCAGATTCAGACACCATGAGTCTGTAACAGCATGGACAAGGGCTGCTTCAGCCCCGGCCACCCTGGGACCGCTTTTCCCAGCAGGAGCATTTCTAGGCATATTTCATTTACTATTACAACAACGCTTGGGTTGGACCCAACATTTTCACACTTAGAGACTCAATGAACAGTTGATAGAAACACCCATATTTCACCTACTGTCAAGAGATCTTTGATAGTTTGTATCGAGCACGGATCTTCACTTTTGCCTCTGAAGTCCCCACTTAGGCATTAGACCAGTTCCAAATACTCTGAAGTCAGATGAGTCATTTCTGCAAGTCCTGGATGTGGATCAGTCCTAAGGAGCGGTGCTCTCCAGAAATCCATCATCCCTATCACAGTGTGTGGGCAGTGGTAGCTCAGCAATTTGAAAATAAGTCTTATCTTTTTCTAAATAATACAATAGCAAATAAACTTTTGTGCAAAGCATCATAGTTTTAAATCTCTGGCAAAAAATAAATTAATATTTCTTACCTTTAATTGTATTTTGTGCAGAATTAGTACTTTGTACTTAGTACCTTGTACTAATCCTTGCTGGAAAGTGTCTTTTTTTCATAAGAATGTTTATGTAAATATGTTTATGTAAATATGTTTATGTAAATAGGTAATAAAAATGCATATGTAAATGCATCCAAACACACAAAGACACATGCACAAACAATCTATTTTTTTCCAAAGAGGTCTTCTTTTATTGGCTTCATTTGAAAATTAGTGCTCTCATGAGATGAGGTTAAAAGTAATTTAATGTAACAATAGCCTGATAATTGACATTTGGCAGTTATTGCCAATGCTGTTTTATAGACAAGTTCTGAAGAATTCCTTCTTTGACACCTAGTTATGCTTCGATGCTTTTCTTTCTTTTACCTTTTCATGCAGCTGCTGTAATCCATAACAAATAAGTGTTTAAACACAAAATCAGTAAGCCCTGCGTGTAATTTGCCTTTCTCTCTTTCAAGGCCATTAGGAAATTGTGTCAAAGAGGAAAAAAAGGAAAGTTAAATGTCCCTTTTGTCCTCTTTTTTTTTTCTTCACTGTCTATTCAAATAGCCATCACAAAGAAGAAAATGCTGATGGGAAAAAAAAAAAACTAATCAAAAGCTTTCTGCCTGAAGTCTTTCATTTTCCTATTCAAACCAGGAAAGTGTCTAGTTAGACATGGTTGTATTCCTTGGGAACATGAAAACATGACAGCATATTATTAGTGCAGAAACTAAAGAGCAGCTGTTATTTAGCACCTGGTTCCTGAGAGCAGCCTGGAGATGGAAAGTGCGACACTGCATGTGCCCTGACAGACAGCAAGAAATGAGCAAACAACTGAAAATCCCCTCTTGCTGTAAGAAAGAAGCATCCCACTCATGATCTCTATATAGAAAGTGTTGACAAATTTCCAGCCCTCCTCCTGAAAGGGAAGATGAAAGGACTAAAGGGGCCAAAGGACAGCAAAAATCAAAATAAGTCACTTTCTTACCTTGCTGCGAGTCGGTGGTGCCTTTGCTTGCTGCTGTGAGAATGAGAGGAGACAGGGACAAATGCAGAGACTTACTGCTTTATTGGATTACCCAAACTATGCATTTAGTAATTAGATGGTCAGGCATTCGTTCTTCAGACAAGCTATAAATATAATATTTCCAAAGTACCAGCCATCCACAGGAGATAAGGATGGCAGCACCTCTGTGCTGCTGGCCTTTTAAGGCATCACAGTTACGGTAGCACAAGACCTGTAATGGAAAGGGCTGCTCCTCACTACAACCCTGGCCTTTTGCTCTGCTTGGTTTAGGAATGTCTGGTCTTAAAATACACTCACCTAGGGTAGCGAGCTTCTGGGGGAGACCCTCAGAGAACAGGAGTAATTTAATGCCATGCTACTTCAGCTGAGCTGTAAGAGTCTAGCTTCTAAATCAGCTTATTTGTCAAAGCTTTGGGATTAACCAAAATGCTCTAGGAAATGCAGATTGCTCTGAGGATGTAGTGAACTCTAACTTCCATTCCTTCGTCAATCTCAGACATGCAGCCTTGTTGCAAGGGGGTCTGAGTGCCTCTCATTCTGCCACATTTCACCCTGCAACACCCTGTGCAGGGGAAGGCATAGCTAGTTCTATTTTTTTTTTCCTAGCAGAAAGAAGCTCCAGGGAGGAGCCTGAGGTCATGAACAAAATGCACGCTGGGCTGGCAGTGGGCATCCATAACCCAGGAGACCGTGTTCCCCTCCAGCCTTCCAGCTGTAATGGAGTTGCTACCTTATGTTAAGTGGACATTCACATATATAAGAAATGAGAGGTGAAAAATCTTCAGTAACTCACATGGGCAAAGGCGCTCTGGCTTCAGAAGAAAACCTGCCCAAGCAAGGCTCTGTGAAGAATTTGGGTTGCAACATTTCCCTTCACCAGCGCAAGGGCCATTTAATGGACAGCTCTAGAGTATGTTGCAGTAGTGACATGGTCCTTGACCTAGAGGAAAACTATTTTAACCCTTCCTTTTCACCCAGAAGTTTCACCTGAATGAAACACAGTTGCCTCAGAGCATTCACTTTACTGGGCAGGACAGCCTCGTGGGTCCCTTTGGTTCCCGGCAAAAGTTTGCTCGGTGAGCATTGTGATTTTTTTCTGGCTGCCTGCCTAAAAAATGCCCTTTAGGGATCTTGCGGTGTCTAGGGAGCAGGGAGGGGAAGACATGAGATGAAGAGTCTGAACCAGCAAGTAGAAAGTCCTTTCTTGAGAAGATGGGCAGTGAGATGTCGAGATGTCAAGATGTCAAGAGGAAAAGGAAATCCTCTAGTTTATATAAATGAGAGGAGAACCCACCACCATCACCATTCTCTTCATCCCAAGCACTGAGAGAGATTGGGAAAAGAATGGTGTCTTGGAAATGTCACTCTGTTGGCTGTTGGGATGGTGGCTCCAAGCTGGAGTCTTTCTCATGGTGCCAAGAAACGAGGTGGCCATGGCTGGAAAGGTGACAGTTGCATGTGTGGCACCTCCAAGCCAGCCCCAGCTGTGACCATGATGCTCGGCCCAGGGGTCTGGAGTGACATTTGTTTGCAGAAAGCCCTGCGTGTGACACCAGTGCTCTGGGAGACTGCAGGAAACATCCCATGAGACACTTAGGTATCAGTGCGAGGAGGCAACATTCATGTCTACTCCTCATGCTAGAGATGAGCCAAAGAGGGAAATGCTGTCGGGAGCATGCAGTTCCATGGTCATTTAGAGAAAGAGACACATTTTCAGAGCCATCTTTTACCTTTCTGTATCCCCCCTTCCAGAAGAGCTCTGACAAGGACAGCCTCTGCTTTTTGCATGAATATTCCTGCGCAAACACAAGCCCTCTATACGTGTTGTTTTTCTTTCCCCGAGAAACCTGCATTCCAGAGAACATTTTGCTTCTGAAACAAAGCCACCTTTCCATAAGGGAGTTCCCTATCTTTCACTCTCTTAGTAAATTTTATCCAAGGTAAATCTCTGAAGATCAACTAATCCATAATACGGAAACAGGTACAGAAAAACTTATAGACAGAAATGCAGGATAATGTCAAGTTTCATATAGCAACTCACAGTATTTTACAAAGAATAACAGAACCTGCATCCTGCAGGACAATTTTCACTTAAACTGCTACTACAGTATGCAACCGAGAGTTGCCCCAGCACTTGTAAATGGCAGTATGCATACACAAACTTGCTTAGCCACATGCAACAGCATCTGAAAAGCAGAAAAAATATTGGTATATTAATATTCATTAGAAGATATTCTCACGTCCTGGCTTTTCTCTGAATAATTTATCTGGATAGCAAACATGGGTCAGGCTGTGGAGATCTGATATTAACACAAAGAGCATGCCAGCTTTTCTGACATGACAGATTGATTCATGGTTTGATACAGAGCCCAGTTAGGTTTTATATTTTTGACCCCAAACCAGTTAGGGGTTGGCATTTGGAGGATTCATCCTCACATAAAAGCTTATAGCAACATGTCCTCAGCTCCTGCCAAGCAACACAATCTGACAGCCTGAGTCAAGTCTCCTGGAACAAATGACTTTCGCATGTCTCCTTTTGTCCATACAAAAATTCCCCTCTGCCAGGCTCCATGGACTAGGAGCATGGCCTAAGGACTCAGATTAAGGAGGTAAGAGAAATATCCTAGAGTTGTTTCTTGATGAAAATATTCACGGCCTTCTGCCACATGTTCCTTTAGCTACTGTGTAAACAGCCTTTTCTCATTTCCCAGAATGATAAACAGTTATGAAAAGCTGTATAAGCAGCAAAAATGTGATCGTTAGCACATATGTTTGGACAGCTCTGGAAAACCTCAGTCTTTTCATATTAGCCATTTTTGTGTGTGTGTGTGTGTGATTCAAAGATTCCAGCTACATTGTAAAAACAACCTGGACAAGACTCTTGTCTCCTGCCCCAGTCCACTCTGTATTAAGACACCAGTCACGTGTTTATTCCTCAGGTGTCAGTCTGATTATAAGTGTCAGTCTGATTATAGAGCATATTTGGATCTGCTGTAAACATGGAGCACTGGATGCTTGGTAAAGCATTTACCCCAGTTTGGGGTAAATGTGGCCTCCTGACACACTTATCTAGTTACTTCAGAAAGGTGGATTGCAGATCCATTAACTCAAATGTTACAGCTTTTTTCTCTGGAAAATTGTCTTGTAAAGCTGATTGTCCTCGACCGCCCTTCTCATTTAAAATGATCCAGCTTCATTTTGGGGTCTTGCTTTACTCTCTGATAAGGTCCAGTGAGGAAAGGACAGCTTCCGGCTTTTCAGAGCTCTGACATAGAGGGCAAAGCAACATCTCCATGGCCCCTTTGCCATTTACATGCGTCCACCACACTGGGCTTGCCCATCTCACAGCCATTCCTGCTACTGTGTGGACTATGATCCTAGAAGGAAACAAAGCAAGAATTCAGCCAACCATCTGTGCTAAGGCAATAGCAGGTGCCTGTGCTGGAATAACTCTTTCCCATGCTGTTTCAGAAAGGGAAAGGGAAATGTTGCATGCTTTAAAGCGCAGCTTTCTGTGGAAAACATCATGAGGTCCTATTATCCATTCACTGCACTGAAGTTAGAAGTTTTAGCACTAATCTGTCTCAATCAGATTTTGGGCCTACCCTCCGTTGAAGGAAGATGATGGCTCATGGACATGCAAGAAGGATGCACATTTTCAGTTAAGAGTTTGAACAAATCAAATCTCGCGAGCCTGCACTGGCACTGTCTTTTCCAAAACACTCTACAGACAGATATTCATGAGAATCTGACCTTGGTGTCCTGACATTTATGTTGATAGAAGCATGGGGGATTAAAGCTATGTTATTATGCTGTTGAGCCTTTAAACTAATTTGGTGAGTTTTGAGATAGGTTCTGTACATTTGATATTGACTGCCAGCAGAGCCAGAGGGGAAGAGGGAGCCTGTGGAGATTCTGCCGGTAGTCAATATTTTGCAAACACTTTACATTCAGGCCCTTGTGGTGAAGTAGATGGGATTAGCATTTGCTGTTATGAACTGGGGATTCATCTCTGCTGGAAAGTCATTAGCTCATCTGTTCTTACCCTTTGCAATCACAGTTTATCACTAATCCAATTCTGAATTGGACATGTGCACGTGAAACATCAAACCCAGGCTCTCCCTGCTGCTGGAGAAGAGCATTCACAAATGCAAGTCCTTTGTCATTCAACCTTTCTGTACTTCCTGGTACCTTGATGACCTCCAGGTCCAAAGGTACTAAGATGCCGCCCCTGAAGGACTACATCTCCAGCTCCCTCCATGCAGCATTGCCCTCCTCACCGCCATCACCTTGCCTGGGCTCAGGAGAACAGGCGAGGTTAAGGCAGTCTCAAACAAAACAGAATCACAGGATCACAGAAGGGCTGAGGTTGGAAGGGACCTATAGAGATCATCTGGTCCAACCCCCCTGCTCAAGCAGGGACACCTACACCACGTTGCACAGAGTGGCATCCATAAAGCTGATGTGATATCCAAAGATTTCTGGCTGGCTTCCCCTTCCATCCCACATTTTCAAACAAGACTCCAAGAGTGTGGCAGCAGGGCAGAATTAAGCGCAGGCTGAAACACTTAGGAGAGCCCTGTGACCTGTGTGTTCGCCATGCATGTTCTCATCAGCAGCTCCCCTCACCTACGTTTGGCCATGGAAAGCTGTCGTTAGCCTAAGCCAGTTATCCATATGCTTTCTTTGGTCTGGGGAGGTGCCTCTGTCTTGCCGCTCGCTACAGAGGCAGCGGAGATGACTCACACCCGCTAACTTTTGATGACTAAAGCTACGTGAAATGCTTCTAACTCAGAATGAGATGCCCTCGAAGTGTCTAGCATGCCACAAAAATGCCTGTGTGGGGCCAGATGTAGGTTAGTCTGGCGCATTTCCTTGACTACAGCAATGTCCTGAGAATCTGTATTCCCCATAGCATTATTCTGAATTGTGGGGGGTTTTGCTCTGCGGACTCTCTGAGACAGAAGCAGAAGTTACATTTAATGACTGATTTTTTGTTTGTTTGTTTGTTTTGTTTTGGATTTTTTTCCATTAATTTCTCCAGCTATTTTTGAAAACAAATATTCAAAGTGCTTGGGCCTTCTCACACCCAGGCAGGGCAGACTGCTCTCCTCCAGGCCTGGGGGCTTTACAGGGGCTGAGGGCTCTTACAGATTTTGGTGCTCTGTTTGACCGAGTTCCTCCTTCAGCACAAATAATACCTGCACTTGGACATGTGCTGGGCCATAAGTGATGCAGACGAACCTTCCTTTGAAGATTCAGACACCTAATGCTCAAATACCTTTTAAAAAAAACTCTGCATGGAAAACCTAGGCATCTCCCACATCTCTCCCCCTCTCCAATGCCTTCCCTGCTCACACTGCTCACACTGCCCCCAGTTAGCATGGCTGCTTTTCAGCCCTTACTTCATAGCCTTACATCTGAGGGCTTATTTTGCAAATCCAGTGACACAGCATTGCCAAATGTCCTGAGTAAAGACAGGACTGGATGATACTTCTTTAGGCAGAGGGAGCTCTAGATATATTTTCAGAGTTCATCAAGATAAGAAAAGCACAAATAATTTCTTCTTCACTTCTCTGTTTATCTGCCCAGTAGATGTTATGGCTCACAAAAGGCCACCGTTTTAGCAGCAGTCTTATGGCCCCACCTTTTCCCTTTACCATTTTGTCTGAAGTGCTTGTTCATCCCGTCCTGGCTGCTGTTTTTGGATCATGGTAAGCCTTCTTCAGTCCAAACCTGAATCTACAAACTAAATCCTGACAAATCGAGACAGGTTTCATTAACAACACGCTGGGATGTAACTATCTGTGAGCTGCAGGGACAAAAAAATCTGAGTGACTGCCTGAATTCAAGACAGAAGAAGAAAGAAATTCCAGTAAAACAGAATTTCGGCACCCTTTTTGCACACCATCTGCCTGTGCTAATGTCTTTACCCACTGTATTTACTCTGTCAGTGAGTATGAGCAAACTTGCATGAGAAGCTTTCAAGACTCCTTTTAGAAGATAGGTATTTTCTCATGAGATAACGGTTATCTGAGAAATGTACAGTATTGTGAATCTAGCAGCAACAGTCACTAACTGCCACCATCAAATTCAACCAAGCAAATGCCCTGTTTGCTTCACCTGCCTGCACTACAAGAGAGCTTGTATAGTTAGAGAATTTTAGCCTGAGTTGTCATATTTTAGCACATATAGGAGACTAAGACAAGTTTTTGCGTTGGAAGATGTAGATTGCCTTAAGCATAGATATAATCACCAGCCTGCCTACATTAGGTAAAGATAATCCCAGGTCTGGCATTAATTCACTGGGTGACCTTGGACATGACACTTACAGCCACATTATCAGAGCTGGCAAGTGCTGCTAGTCCCACTGTAGGACAACGGAGTTGCAAGTGCCAAGCACTTTAAAAATCAAATTAAGCTCCCTGGGGCTCAGCTTTCTCACTTATATGAGAAACTATGAGGGATCATTGCTGAGAATAGATCTTAAAAATAAACTTCAGCGGACAAAGAATTGTCCCAAACCACCACAGCTATTAGAGGGAGTTTTCCATCATAAGTATATTTCCCAGCACAAAAAGCCCCGAGCCTGGCTGTAATAGCCCTTTCTTCATTTTGTCTGCCTCAAAGCTCAGATTAGGGGAGGACAAGGTCTCAAGCACAAAGGGCTCTGGCAGTGCTGAGATGGCAAGGGATCCTTAGGGAATTAGATCCAATCGCTTGTTTTAAAAGGCCGATTAACTGCTCTGAATTGTCACTGTAGAGAGCTTTGCTAAACTGAACTGACACAAAATGTGATCCTTCTAGTACAACATTTAGTACAGCTACAAATTTTCTACCAGCATGACTTTCTCCAATCACATTAGAAGTTCTGTCTACCTCACACAAAAAGTCATCCAGTCTGCACACACTATATTGCAATCTATAGGCTATTCTTAGGATGTATTACATAGTATTTTAATCTTTAGTTGTATGACCATCGCACTACCCTCAAAGATGCTTTCCAAAACAATGCAGAAATAGAAACAGGAAAGAAAAGGAAGAATTCTAAATCAGCGTTGGGACGATGCAGTTGACAATAAACCTAAAATCTTAAACAAAATGTTCAAGCCTTGTATCATCTCTGCACACAGTGGATTGGTACTGGAGAACCCCCCAAAATCTTGCTTTTTGACATTATGAGATAAGACTCAGGTTAATCTATTGAAAGCCACTGTGTGACATTTGAAACAAGCACAGCAATATTAAAAAGTTGTGTATATAAACAGCAGCTGCTGGCATTATGGTAGATAGGCTTCCCCTGAAGACATAATCTACTGCATAACTTGTAACTCAATCTTTGCTAGTGGTGGCTCCTTGTGATGCAGCCCAGGAGAATCATGTACCTTTTGGCGACTTGGGACAATGTGAAGAATTTCACCAGGGATACTGTATTCGTCTGGATGCAAATGCCAGAACGAATAACCAACATGACACTGATTTTTTTTTCCTTCTCCAAATCTTGCATGTTACCATGACGAAACTCAATAGCCTGTTTTCTCTCTTGGCTGGATCACTGATTTGCCCCTTTTCTCGTCCACAACATTAAAAGTCTTTAACGGATTGTATTGTTAGTTTAGCTGTTTAAATTTTTTTTATTATCATTTTACATGAGCTCACAATTAATTTGCAGGTTGAAAAAAAGGCCATGCACATAAAAAATGGTACCATCATTATATGGCCACAGTTGTTTGTAAAGCTTCAGAGGGAATATAACATTTAAGAGAGTGATGGCCCTTTTTGGTACCTTAGTTAAACAATAGAACTACCTCTACCATAATTAGAGTTGCTCAGATATATTTTTAATGGTGCAAAGATGAATAATCAATTCTATGAGCAAACACTAATTTAAAAGTCTTGACAGACATATTTAGCCACTGATAAGTCTCTGAGCATAGAAACCAAAACATGCTGAGCAAGGAAGTGATACATCTCTGCTATGTGTGTTGTCAGCTGAAACAAGATATTTTGTTAGCTATACACTAGCCAAAATACACAAATAGCTCTGATTTTCAGATTGAAGGGGAAAAAAAAAAAAAAAAGAGACTAATTCCTAGAATAAAATGGGCTAGGTTTCCTTGGATACCCAGGAGTCTTCATTGTGCAGAACATGCAGTCAGTTTTTTCATACAGTCTGACTATGAATGTGGTGGAATTTTGTAATTGCCACCTATATAACTCATAAGGCAGCAACTGAATACGAGGCCACTTTAGCATTTCATTATTTTCTATTTTTTTCTTTTTTTTTCTCAAGTTCCACCATCGCGGCTTCTCTCAGCTTTTATTGTTGACATTTCACATGTCCTGGGCACCTATGGCGTCGAGATGTGATCGTCAACCTCCCCCCCCGACTCAGTGCGTTAAATCCTCAAGTTAATCCTCTCAGAGTCCTCAGGATCCATGCCATCACTTCTTTCACCACAAGGATTAACAGGATAAACACCTGCAGTTTTTCCCCTTCACCTCACTCCCCAAATCTCTCCATTTAATATTAACTCCCTAAAGCACATTAGTCCTCTTCATTTTCAATTGACAAATGTTCTCACTTTACTCCTCATTCATCAAACCCCATGTACGTGTACGTCTGGCACTGTCTTGGCAGAGTGCTCCAACCCAAAATGAGAACTGAAACCATCTGTTGCAGCTGTTGTTTTACAGCTCCTCCGTGATGCCTGGAACATGCATGTGCCCTGCAAACAGAAGTTTTATGGACAGCCATTCAAATCGATAAATCACCCGGACAGGCTAGGTACGTCCAGGACCAGCGATAAGGACAGCTGCCAAGCGTAGCTGAAACATCTCTTGGAAAACACCAGACAGTGCTCTGCCAAGATGGAGACCAAAGATTCACACCTCCCTTTGGTCTGTGTTTTCGCTAAAGTTGGCATTGGCTCCACAAGCAGCCCATCTTCTGTTGATCTTTGAGGAAGAACATGCTTCTATGTAGGAGTGTATCAAGAAAAGTACTCCCCAGCTTAGAGCACCCAGGCCTGACACAACACAGTTATAGACCCAAAGATAAGCTCTGAGATGGGACTCCCCCCAAAGCCCTTCCCTCAGGATGTCCTGCTTTCCCAGCTCCTGCTGCGCAGAAGTCCCTCATGGCCCAGACTCACCCATGGGGATGGATCCCTCTGGGCATTTGCCTCCATGGAAGCAGCTCTTTGCATTTGCTGGCTGACCCTCTGTTCACAGCCACTAAAGGAGACATAAGGTCACTTCCCTGCCAATAAAACTGGTTACTGGGCAAGCCTGACAACATGAAGGAGGAAGGTGTGCAGATTGGATCCATTGTCCAGAAGCACAGATCCCACCATCACCTTCCCCAGACACTTCTTTTAAAGGACTGAACAGAAAAGCTGGAGGATCTTTCTTCTCAATTGTGTAACCTATTGCTGCCGTCAGCAAAAGAGATTTGCATCATCTCTCAAAGTGACTGTAAATAACAGAGCATTTCTACTTTCCAAAAATGGTATCGTGCTAGCAGCTCAGTTCTCTGCTTTTCCTTGCTATCAGGAAACTTGAAGGCCAGATGAAATAGTAATTATGAAGGCTGATGCCTCTGCTAATGTAGGTCATAAAACAGTCAGTTGTTTCCTTTAAGCAAAATAACCTGTAGGTCCAAACCATTCCGCACAGGATCAAATTAATGCCAAGATTATCCCTACTGATGTTACTGTGATACTGTGCATCTACAGTACCCCATAAGTGATAAATTTTGAAACTTTGCATGTGAAGATGGTTATTGGTGTCACATACAGAATACACATGATCTAAACACAGGGCCTGCTTGACACAAAACATTTACTAACAAAGATCCTGGATTTGGAAAAACAGATGGAAAAATAAGACTGTTAATAGACTACAGAATATGATAAATGACTTTTGGCTTTACTGTTTTCTAAAATCTCTCATTTCATATAGGCATACCTTCAAAGTATAAAAAGGCACACACAGGGTATAGCAAAGGCATCGTTCATGCTAAAGTCCTTGTCATTCCGAAGTACTTTGGTTATCACCAATTCTCGTCTCAGAGCAGCCAAGATCTAATGAAGTACATGCATCAGTGCTGTTCATATACTCATACCTACAATGATGGTTACCTTACGCATAAAAAAAATAGTGTTTAGAGCATATAAGGAATTCATACAGACAGACCTGAATCCTGCTCTGCTTTCAGGGAGAGCTTTCCCTCACGGTCTGCATGTGTTAGAATAAGCACTAGGACAGGGATATCAGAGAATCATAGAATCACAGAATCATTATGATTGGAAAAGACCCTCAAGATCATAGAGTCCAACCATAAACCCTTTGCCACAATGCCTGCTAAGCCATGTCCCTGAGCGCCTCATCTACACATTTCTTGAGCGCTGCTACGGACGGTGACTCCACCACTTCCCTGGACAGCCTGTTCCAAGGCTTTACTACTCTTTCCATGCAGAAATTCTTCCTAATGCCTAACCTGAATCTCCCCTGGTGCAAGTTGAGGACATTTCCTCTTGTCCTGTCTGTAGTTATTTTGGAGAAGAGATCGACCTTTGCCTTACTACAACCTCCTTTCAGGTAGTTGTAGAGAATGATACGGTCTTGCCTGAGCCTCCTCTTCTCCACACTAAATAACTGTAGCTCCCTCAGCTGCTCCTCCTAAGGTCTGTGCTGCAACCTCAACTTTTCTGCTCTTCTTTGGACACGCTCCAGCACCTCCATGTCATTCTTGTAGTGAGGGGCCCAAAACTGGACACAATATTTGAGGTGCAGCCTCACCAGCGCCGAGTATGGGGGGACGATCACTTCCCTGGTCCTGCTGGCTACACTGTTCCTGACACAAGCCAGGAGGCCTTTGGCCTTCTTGGCCACCTGGCCACACTGCCAGCTCAGGTTCAGCTGGCTGTCGACCAGCACCCTCAGATCCTTCTCTGCTGCGCAGCTCTGCAGCCACTCTGCCTCAAGCCGTAGCGCTGCATGGGTTTCTTGTGACCCAGCCCGAGGGCAGGACCCAGCACTTGGTCTTGTTGAACCTCATACAGTTGAATACATATATCTTCCCTGTGAAAGGAGGAGGGATTTCATCTGCGTAGGAGGTATGAGCACATTTCAAGTTAAGGGGAAGGGCACAAATGGGAGAAGTGGAAGCTGGGGAAAAGAGATGTACGTGGACAAACACATGCCATATCAAGGCCCCTTTAATGAAATTCATGTCCTGAACCAGGTCTTCTTAAGGACAAGTTTTCATCTGAAAGTTATGTGAGTACCCTGAGAACTTTTTACTGGTTAAGATGGAGAATAGCAAGAGTTAAGATAATTTATCTGTAGACATAAGCAGTTTTCTTTTCTTTCTGTATAGCTGTCTCTAAATAAGGAGATCATACTGCTGATCTTTGGATTCCTGAATAAATGCATTCCTTACATTATCTTCAAGTCTGTCTGGTGGTAGGAGTGATTTAAGGATAACTGGCACACCACAGCCATTCCATTCCCAAAGAGGAGACAAATCATTAAACTGAGCTTTGGATACTTTCTGCACTGCTGCGCGCTCCTATAAAAGACACAAAACTAGTTGTGCTCAGATGTTTCTCCCCCGGCTGCAAGGACCATTTTGAAAATTGATAATGAAATTTCTCAGTTTGGAAGGCATGTCTTTCGGGAGACAAATATCTCTGGCAAGCAGCTGGAGAGCTCGGAAAGTGCCTGAACACAGAGTCTTCAGCAAGTTCACAGTGTTAGGGCTGCTGTGGTTCCACGTTCCTGGGTCCAACCTTAACTACACACGTGTGCACACACAATGTAGAGATTTCTGTCGCACACTAGAGAAAACAGTGCCTTTGCTAACACGCACAGCACTCACACCAACATGAGCAGCATGGACAGCCTGACCCCATTTCTCCTCGCTGGACGATCAAGACTGAAATCTGTTAACAGAATATATACACAGTATATGGGCCACTCCAGTAGCAGGTCATAAGCAGAAGTTGATGGTCCCACTATGATTGCTGGTTTGAGCCTTGCTAACATTTGCAAAAACAAACAAACAAAAAAAACCAAAACCTCAGAATAGAGAATACTCACATATCATCTAGTTAGAAATAGGATTTAACAAGGATATAGGATAGACTGCAGTGATCAAGCACAGAGCTCAGTCAGGAAAGTGAACTGACATCTAACTGTTTACTGTCAACAAGGCACTTTTATCTCCTTTTCCTTCTGCTTCTTCCTGCTCAGGTCACTCAAGTCCTTCCATTTCCCAACTTTTGGTCCCTGTCATAAACATCCCTTAACGAGTCCCACACATTTCTACAGTGTCCTTAAAAAAAAATCAGTTTTACACAGTCCCCAAATTCTCTTCCTGCTGCATCCCACAGCAGTCACAGTCCTATGCCCTTCTAGGCAGTATTTCCCTTTTGTTTTCATGGTTGTCAGGGGAGAAGGTTTCTTTGGCTGTCACATCTTGGAGAATTTAAAGCTGGGAATAATCTAATCCTTCTCCTTCGATGGCCTTAGGGAGCAGCCATTTCAGTGGGTGGTTATCAGGTTCCTCCACTGGTCACCTGCTCCTCACTGGTCTTACTATTTACTGTCATTAGCCTTTAATCACAAGCCTAACACATAGCAACCCTGCTCTTTGGGTGGCTAGTAAAAACCAAGGCAAGCTAGGGCTTCATGTAGGGAGATGTGCTGTCTCAGCACACCTGTCAGCAAAGGAAGCTGTCTAAACTGCTTAAACATTTGTCTTTAATTCAGAGGAATAGCTGCATTCCCAGTCCTCCTTGGCTGTGTAGATTCCACAAGTGATTTTGATGGCTCTCATCTTGGAGTGTCAACTCAGAAGGTATGAAAGGAGCATGATTTTTGCAGAATGCCAGTGTTGATGAAATTCAGTCCCCATAGAACAAAGTCTGTCCTGAAAGCTCAAGTGCCACATTTATCCCTGGCACCCCCTTCTCATGTACTCAGGGAACTGAAATAACCTCAGTTGCCATAATTTAATTAAACTATTGGTTTAAAAAGTCTGAGTGCAGTATTGAAACAGTGTGAAAAATATGAGTACGGCATTAATTAGGAATAATAAACTAACTTCTAATCTAAGACTAGAAAGACTGATGTTCAATGTGATCCAAGATGATGAATACTGAGGGATTATGGCACAAGGCTAATCCTATCATGGACTTCTGAAGAATCTGGACTTTAAAGATTTATTTAAAAACAGGCATCTAAGAGCACGAGAGATGGACTTGCTGTTGGCAAAATTATTGAGTTGCTTAGAAGCTGGCCATAGCTAAAGAGACTTTGGCCTTTTTTCTGTATATGCTCAGATGACTTACTTTTTTACTGACATGTTTACTGGCACATTATTCTGACTGAAGAGTCCTCCCGTGAGAAACTGGAGAGTTGTATGGGAGCATCATGTGTGAATGCAGAACGATCTCTGCCTCTGAAAGAGCTGCAGGGCTTAGCAATGTGCTCCCTCCTGGGCGAAGGGCTGCCCAACGTTACCTCTGGGCTTTGTACTTTATTCTGGCAGTGACAGGTCTGTAGTAATAGCTTGCTGCTCTCCCCTCCTGGTCACTTCAGCAATACTGAGGAATGGGCCATCAATGGGGAAAAAGTAGCCCCTCTATGATTACTTGTTCCTCACTGACAGACTTTGAATAAAAGACTACACTGCTTGGTGCTTTAACTGACAGTGGGAAGAAAAGAGGCTCTGCCCACAGACTGGAACTTAGTGCAGTCACTTAACAGAAAGAAATTTTTGTATTCCAAGTAGTAAGGCATGAAAACTCATTTTGTTTGTATGGCAGATTGTATGCTTTGGGTTCCAAACCGGGGTCATAAAAATAAGTCTTTTAAAAGTAAACAGTAAAATCTAAAAATTTGATTTTTCCAACTATTTTGAAGGTATATTTAAGACTTTTGCTTGTTTGTTTGTTTGCTTTTCTGTTTGTTGTTCCTATGTGCTTCTCAAACCAAAAGGATGTGAAAGGAAGCAAACCTGATGCTTGTAAAACGTCAGCAACCTGACTGCCATGGCTTTCACACCCAGAACCTGCTCTCTGGAGCCTCTTAAGATGGAAAAGAAAAGCTGAGTTTAGTCAGAACACAAACCAGAGCACGAAGACTTGTCTTGGACCAAGCCCAAACTAAACAACAGTACTGTTTGTTTCAGCCAAAATTTAGAGGAACAAACCTCTCTCCTTAGACATTCTCCCGAACCAGTGGGATAGCCGTGAGGGCATGAAGAGCTTGTAAACTCTACTGTTGAATATATGGGCCAACTGATAGCTCAGCGACGCAGATGGCACTCTGTAGGTCGCCAAACACCTTCTGCTCTGAATAGCACTTTTTGATACATGTTGCTCAGGAGAGAGGACAGCCAAGAGCAGTTCTGTGCTCTCCTCTTTCCCAAGTGACCTCTTCTCTCCTTGGCCCTTTGGGAGCCCAGGCTGCTAGTTAGGCCATTAATAGCATTTCTCTGCAGAAGCTCCTGCTGCTCTGTTTCAGTTGTCTGGCAGACCATACAGCCAAAGCTCTGACAGGCCGTTCCCCTTAGAAATCACAGTAATAAGAATGTAGCATTAAAAATAATCCAGGCCCTAGATTATAAGTGGCTATGGAAAACAACAACAAGAAGCAAGATCTGCTTTCCTCTGCCTAAACTATTTTCCTTGATTTTTATAGAGGGGAAAGTCTATTTAATTTTTTCCCCCTTCAGCTTGTGCAGGGGAAAGTCCCAGAAACCAGAGTTGGAAAACAGACCATTGAGTAGTTTTAAGGCATAATCCAAACTTAATTGATATCACTGGAAAGTCTTAGAGGGACTTCAAAGTCTCTGCTTTATGCTCAAAGTGAAAAGATAAAAGCACCTTAGCAACCTTGCTCTACTGTGCTGTGTAAGTAGTTGTCTCCTTTTTTAGGTTTAACCAGCTAAGCTGCCTCTCTTCCTTTCAAAGAAGCAGCTCGCAAGCAGAGAGGAGAAATTGGCAGGACTCAGGACTCCATTTCTCAGGACTCGCCAAAGAACCCAGCATAATTTCTGCAAATATTCACCAAGCTGTCTGTTTGGCCCATAGCATAGATTGTACATGCAAATAATATTATTTTCAGGTCACACAGGTAAAATTATTTGTGTTTGTGGCAGCCTGACAGATGAAACAGTGATTGATGCCACAGAGGGGCAAACCATAAGCCTGGCTGCTTACAACTCTGGTTGTAGCCCCTAGCCTGAATTAAAACAGTGAAGAACTTGCTTTCCAGAGTTTACTTTGCAAATGACTAAGGCAAAGGCTAAAGTCTTCCTAGTCGGTAAATAAGCTATGTTTGGTATAGTTTGCATGGGGCACAGTACAGGAAAAGGTTTACAAAGTCCCTCACAGAGTTATTGAATCATGCAGCAAAAAATACACAACCGTGTTCTTGCTTAGCACCATTTTCTACTGGCAATGAAAATCACATCATTGCAAGGTAACCCCCCATCAAGCCAGTTCTTATTATATTGGCTTAATTTTTCAAGAAATTATGCCACAGGCAAGCTTCAAAAATTAAATTCCTGATACCTTTTGCATTTCCCCAAAGCTTTTTTTTTCCTTTTTTTTTTTTTTCCTGAAAAATCAGTGTCTCTGTGGTTTTTTCCAGCTTTCCTCCTCCTGATGGAGGGACTCAGTGGCTACTGAGACACAGAAAAATGGGGCTGAGTCCTTTGCCCCTGAGCAGGATCAACCACCCACACGTCATTATTGACAGATGTTCTGACAAAATGTCAGATTGTTCCTAAACACCTGCAGTGCCTATGCAATACTCATCAATCTACCTGAAATGCTTAGCTCCTTTTACTCATGCCTGACCTAAATCTTTCTTGCTGTAGTTTCTTGCCATCTCTTGCTGTGTAAAATAGGTTATTTTGGTTTTCTCTTGCAGCAGTCTGTATAGGTAGGACTATGCTAATAGCTACTGCCCCCTAACCAGCTGCAGCTTTGAGAAGGAATGAATAATTGGAAAAGCTCAACCCACCAAAAATTTGTGATACCTGCTACCACCAGGAAGGTGCTGGTTGCACAACTTAGGGGCACACATCTAGGGATCTCCTTGTGAATTAAGGTTCTTTACAGAGGTCGTTACGATTAGATGAGTACTCTACTCTGCACATATTGTACCAGACTGGTTCTGAATATAGCTTTTCTAAGGCTCTTTCTCCCTGCTTGGTGAGGTAGAGATTAAAAGGGTGAAATACGGCTGGCCAGCTGTGCCACAAGTGCTCGGCGAGTGAGGACATGCAACTGCACTGCAGCCAGGCCCCATGCTTCTCCCTGGGTGAACGCTGGACTTAATAAAAAAAGCAGAGAACAGGTATGCTACGATTAAGTAGGAGAAAGAAGGAATAAGAAGAGAGATTTTTCCATGTTTACAAAAATCTTCCTCTTGGTAGTGGTTATTATGAAAACTGCACGCACACACATACCATAGTGCACAAGAAAATGAGAGTGTTTGAAATAAAGCTAGCTCTCAGTCACCTTCCATTTTACCAGACCGTGGGGTGTTGCAAGCTCTGCATTATATGGCAGAGGAATCACTGTCCTCTTCTCCTGACTGTGAGATTAATGTTGGCTATTTTAGATGAAGTAATGGCAATTCCTTTGTGGCAGGATTAATGATACCTGCAGAAGTGGGAAAAAAAAGTATTTTTTCTAAGCAGAGCAAAGGTTTTGTCACTTACACTTGAGGTTCTGTGACCTCCTTAAGAAATTGGCAGCATTGTATGGGGGTCACACATAAATAAATATTTCATGATGTCAGATAACTTTGGGTGTCTAAATAAACCTTAGAATAAAAACAGTGTGTAGGTCTGTGCTAATAGGCAAACGTGCAAGATATTTGTAGACCAATGTCAATCCTTTGAGGAATGGACTGTGTTTCCCTAGTGCCATGCTTCTGAAAGCCATTGCTCTAAGCAGCGTCCCCAGTTTAGTATTGCCACTGTGCATTCAAGGAAGGGCTGTTGATTTGGATTTTTTTTATTATTATTATTATTATTTTGCTATTTGGACTGTGTACGTTTTTATAACCCATACAGACCTTTCAGGGGATCTTAAAAATATGCAGTGGATTTTGTTTGTATGTTTGTTTTTTAATATGCAGCCATTTTTAGGAATCATGCCCCATACAACCAAGTAAACGAACATGTAAGGTTTTGGGGCAAGTGAGCCTGCTGTGAGTACCTGTGAGTAGGAAGGGGGGCAGGGGAACATATGTAGCCCCCCGGACATAAGTATAGAGTGAGTCACTCCAGGCGCCACACATGCCTGGTGGAGGCCAAGGCCTACCCTCAGTTATGAGCACATCCGCTCTTGTTTAAAAAACGCTAGTTTAAACATCCTCGCTTGTTTAAACAGCGAGCACTGCTAAAACAAAATGACACACACACACAAAAATCACCTATTGGCTCTAACGTTCAGAAAAATCCTCATTTCACTTCAAAATCTGGTCCTAAACCTGCACCTGATGGTCTGCCAAGTTAGTAGAGGTAAATTCAGGTGGGGAGAAGGGTAGAAGAGATCATCAGTAATCCACAGGTATCTTCTTCAAAATAATAATAATACCTTCAAAATAATACCTTCACAGTATTAATAATAAGAATAAATAATAGGCCACAATCAGACCAAGTTTCCTTCTATGTCCTCAAAACTTCTTGCAGTCCACTCATGTTAGTTGTTGGGCTGTGAACCACCATCATTTTCTTGCTCAAATAGCTGTATGACACCAAAGAAATTACACAGCCTCCTGACATGAAGCTAATATGTGCACACGCTGGGCTGGGTGGCAGACAGGCTTGCTGAAGAAGGTTTTATGGTGGAGCTGCTTAAAGAGTGCTCATGGATGGGTGGTTATGTGCAAATCAGGAGAGTTTTGATGGAAACAAGCAAGGATAAACACTGAATATTTACAAGGCAGTTTCATGCAAAAAATCCTGGTGGTCAGCCATGTGGAGAAACCATTTCTTTCCTCTCCATAGCAGAAAGGTCACTGAAATGGAAAGCAGCTCTTACGGATGAATACTAGAACTGGAATTATTAACTATATTTTAATAGTTAACAAAATATGTCTTTGCTTTATCTGTTACTATGTAAACAATTTCACTAAATGCACTAAACCATATTTTGCAAGATTAGACTGGGTTAGATGCACTCTATGAAAGATTAAAGTGGATTTAAATGTTATTTCCTTTCAGTTTAAGGCCTTTGTGTAAAGAAGAATCTGGTCCTTTATGTTTAAATAAATCAAAGCACTTGGCTTAAATTGCAGCAATATCCATGTTACCATGTTCACTCTTGATTTGAAGGAAAAGCAGTAAGGAGCAACCTCCATTTTCACTTGTTCTCTCATTCAAATCTGCCTCAATTTCCTGTGTCAAAAGATGTGTTTTATGTACAAAGATAATAGATATTTAAAGTAAGTCACAAAAATAGAGGTTGGAAAGCATGCAGTTTTACCCGAGCTGCCTTGAGGAGTCCTCACATATCACATGCTTGCCTGGGCCGAACCCTTAAGGCGAGTTAATAAGGATTTAATAGCAGAGCAGCAACAACCATGCTGGGGTGGCTGGCACAGCTCCCACGGGAAAGCTTTCCCTTCCCATCCTTGCAGTAAGCAGTCACTGAAAAGGGAAGTGCCTACGTCTTCCCCTCAGCCCTGTGTGCAAGAAGAGGTGCCCCATGTCAGCCCAGGAGGGTGAGGAAAAAAATGTTGGCAGTTCGCAGGTTTCTGTGTCCCTGATGAGTCCCGGTGTCCAGGGGACGCCGCAGCCCCACAGGTATCATTTCCAAGCATTTGATCTCTAACCGTGGCCCCACAACCTGACAAAGACACCTAACTATGTGCTCCAGACTTGTGCATCTTGTGCATGTTTACAACCAAAAGGATGGACATTAATGCCTTTAAGGCTTTTCCTGCATCAGACGTCTTAAGCATGCTCTTCATCTGTTCCAAGAAAATCAGTTTACAAGCTTTTTCAAGTTGATTCCCAGAACAATTTGAAAGTTTACTTTCCTAGAGACTTTGATACACAGTCTGATGATACAGTCTGATCCATCAAGCATCACAGTGATAATCTGAGAGAACAACTCAGGTACCTACTGAATAGGTATTTTGGGGGGCAGAATGATTTAATCAGAGGGGATTACTGACATTTTCATATTTGGTCCCAGTACTTTCAGAGCAGAAGGAGGCCATTCTCTTTGGTGGGATAAATCTCTCAGCAGCAGCTGCTCAACTTGTTTTAGGATGGCAGGGTCTTCTCGGTCTACACAGCACGTTCTCATCTCCTTCACCCTATGGAGGCTTGTTCTGGATTCAAAAATGTTTCCTCAAGTTTAGCAGTCCTTAGGCCTCTGCTAGAGTTTTTGGCCTTTTACTAGGGAGTCTTGGCACCCTTCACTACATTTTATTTTGCAATAAATTAACAGAGGTATTTTCAAGATATATTTTTACATTATCTAAACAGATAGTTGAAACTGCACAGGATTTAATATGCTGATGAAAGAGGTCTGCATTTCTAAACAGCTGTTAACCTCAGTGTGATTCAGAGCTCAGACCATTTTATAGGCACATGGTGCCGTGGCAACCTTAGTTCTTACTGACGGAGCTGCCTGAGCCACTGCCTGCAAACCACGGCAGTGTGAATGCAGAGAATAAGTGTTACTGGCATTGCCAGGCCGGGGCAGAAGTGTCCTGGTAGGGCTCATACAGACCACCCTGACCTCACTGTCTTGTCTGCTAGGCAGAGAGGGAAGGGACAGCACGATTTTCACTCATGTACTTGCAAGAAGACCAATTCTCCCCGTAAGTTTCTTTGCTAGTGAAAAACTGGTTTGCTTGGGGAATTACAGCTATCAGGCAGCCCACAGTTTTGTTGAAGATCTCTGTATTTTCTATGCGTCTTTCTTCATCCTGAAGAAATTGACTGAGAGAACTAGTTTACACTTCGAAGAGGTTTGGAGCTGTTTGGAGGTTGTCTTTCGGTCCCATTTGATCTGGAGATATGGTGTCCATGCTAAAAGCAATATGGCTTATGTCATTTGGAGTTTCTTCTCCAAAATCCTTACTAGGTATTACGAGTTTTTTTTTAATACCCTGTCTTTATTTGGTGTCCCCAGGCTGTGGTCGTGCCTTGGGTAGGTCCAAATGGGAAGTTTGGAATCTAAACCCAAAACAGTGATACAAAGAAATCCCAAACTCTGAATTTAAGGCTTGCCATATACATTTTGATTAGTGTCTTATGCACTGTATAGCTCAATTTCTGCCCCTAATAGCCCCACTATTTGCCAACGCCTGACCCTGAGTGCTAGATCCCAACATTAGGGTCAAGCACCTACTGCCGATTGCTCAGTCCCTGCTCTTACGAATTACAGTCTGTTCAAGGTTCTTCCTTGCTTGAGAAGTTCATTTGGGGTCTACCTTTTATCTTCTACCAAGGGACAGCACAAGAAACCATAAACCCATAAAGTCTAACCTGCGTAAGCTGAATATGGGTCACAATGGTCATAAATGTGAGGGGGAAGGGCTTGTTTCAGAAATAGGAGCGTGTCTAACAGCCTATAAATAAACAACTTTGGGGCCCAGGGTTTCAGACACATACATATGTCACACACATGCCTGTTATAGCTCTTCACCACTTTAAAACTGAGTGTATAGCTGCAGGCACATGACAAGAGTGGAAGGAGATCTGAGATGTATAGCAGGTCACACGCAGTGTTTGTAATCTGCTATAGAGCAACTTCACTTCCATGAGACAAATGGACTAATATGTAACAGGCTACCTGTGACCCTGAGCTAACCTGCTATACCTGCCTTATTTTGCTCTAACAAACAGTTTTGTAAGGTCACACTGTAACCTAGTCTGTCTACAGTAGTCTGTCGTATTCTCTAGCGCATCATTTGCCCTCTATTTAGCATCCAGAAATGCAACCTTGAGCACTTTCAGTGTTGCTGTGTTTGAGGGATCAATCCTCTCTTTCCTTGACGGTCAAATGAAGAAAAGAGATGGGTTAAACTGTCTTTTAAAATAAATGTGCAGTGAAAGTATGACTGCGGAATGCATAAGCTCAGTCTGCCTCACGCCAAGATAAGTTGTGTAGGTACAGGGTAGCCTGAAGGTTAGATGAACTATCAGTGCTTAATTTCTGCAAGACATGTTCTAGTCGACACTGTGCTCTAAATTGGCCTCCTCTGCCTCTGTTTAAGAAGCTAGCTGGGCTAAGCAAGCACAGGAACACAGGTCCATGCAAGCATCACACCTTCCTCTTGCATGAAGACGTACATTTAGGGCTTGCTATATTAAAGACTTGTACTACTTATTTGTCCAAGTCCATACAGCCCTACTTCGTGAAGATCTAAACTTCCCCAAAAGGAAATCTTTCAGGAGCTTTTCAAGAGTAATCCATTTGCCCTTTTCCATTCTCTTGAATACATCCCTCTGCTCTTCCACAGACCCATTTCCCTTCACAAAGCCTCAGTACATTAATGAGTGACAAATCTACTTATAGTTGGGCCAGTTAGCTCTTCTGTAAGCAATGCAATTTTTTTCCATGGATAATTCCCTCACTGCAGCAAAGACATTTTGAGTTTTTCTACTCCATCTCTCTGCCTAGTCCCTCAGCTGGACCAGCTCAGCTGGGCCGGCAGTGCTGCTTGGGAGCACTCCCAAGGGAACCTGTGCCAAAAGAATCGAACGATCCAAAAAGCAATCCTTTAACAGTATTACTGCTTAACAGAGGTGGCCAGAGAATTTTGGGCATATGACACATATGCATGAGCTTTTCCTCAAAATGTGTTTCAAGTCTAGCATATCTGTTACACCACACAGAGCCCACAACTTACACCTTGAATCAGTGTTAGCTGGTGTGGGAAGGTGGCCAAATGACTAAAATAAGCCAGAGAGCTCAACAGAAGCTCCTGACACTTTTGGGCTATTGTAACATGGTCTCTATTTCACATTTTTTTTCTTCTCCTATTAAGAGAGTGTTCAATCTGTCTGTGAGACTCAACTAACAAGAAGTGCTCAGTGCTTGATTAAGAGGGACAAACTACTGGGAATAATCTGTGCCTGGGGAGCAATCACACAGTCACAGAATGGTTAAGGTTAGAAGGGACCTCTAGAGATCATCTGGTCCAACTCTCCCTGCTCAAGCAGGGACATCTAGAGCACATGGCACAGAGTGGCAGCCAGGCGAGTTTTGAAGATCTCATCCCTCATCCCTCATCCTGCTCCCACTCAGTATATATTCAGAGGAATAAATGGAAAGATCACTTACAGTTTAACTTTATGTGTCTTCTACATATCAAAATAGTGTTTAAGACAAATGTTATGAATACCTAAAACAATTGAAATGTAACTAGAACAATAAAAATAAAACAGCAGTACTTTGAGGTGGGCCTACATGCTTTGTTTTCTTTCTGAGATAAACCGATGGAATTCCATAAACTAATGGAATGAGAGAGTTGAATCGAGAAAAATGCACTGAAAAGCAGTGGGAGGAGAACAAGAGGGAATAAACAGGAAGGTGAAAGCACCAGGGTGGGGCCCTGCTCCCAGCTATTAACACGACCCAGGGAAAACCATGTTTAGACAGACCCTGAGGACAGACATCTGGATGGTATTGATAGAAATGACCTTGCTACAAAGTAGGGACAGAAACAGCTCTCAAATACTGCAGGAGATGTCCTAAATAAGGACTATGTTTACCTTTCGATTGCATAACTCAAAGTAATTCTACCTCTTTTCAATTATATTTCACACAAAAAAAAAAAAGTTTCAGGGAAAAGTAAAGCAAATTTAGGGCATTTCTTTTGTAACCTCTAAGACTTTGAATAATCTATAAGATTCCAATAATTTTATCACTCCTAACCTTCCTTTTTAATCTCCCTTTACTCGCAGGCCTACTCCCCATCTTTACCCTGAATCCTACTCTCTCTGTTTACCCTCAGTCCTACTCCCCCTGTTTACCCTTAGAAATACTCCCTGTGATTACACTCAAGGCTACTCCGACTCTTTACCCTCAGTCCTACTCCCCCCATGTATCCTCAGACCTACTCCCCCTGTGTAACCTCAGTTCTACTCCCCATGTTTTCCCTCAGGCCTACTCCCCCTCTTTACCCTAAGTCCTACTCCCTCTGCTTACCCTCAGTCCTGCTCCTCCTCTTTACCCTCATGCCTACTAGCCCTCTTTACTCTCAGTCCTACCAAAGAGGCAGAGGCCTCTTTACCCTCAAGACCTACTCCCCCTGTTTACCCTGAGTCCTACTCCTCCTCTTTACTCTCAGTGGTACTTCCACTGTTTACCCTCAGGACATCTCCCTCCTTGGTTTACACTCAGGACTGCGCCTCCTCTTTACCCTCAGTGCTACTCCCCCTATATACCCTCAGGCCTACTAGTCCTCTTTACCCACATTGCTACTCTCCATTTTTACCCTAAGGCCTACTCCCCCTGTTTACCCTCAGGCATACTCCCCCTGTTTACACTCATTCCTCCCACCCGTCTTTACCCTCAGTCCTATTTCCTCCGTTTACCCTCACTCCTACTCCTCATCTTTTCCTTCAGGCCTACTCCCCCTGTTTACCCTCATATCTACTATTTCTACATACCTACAGTCCTATTCTCCTTCTTAAAATTAGACCTACCGCCTCTGTTTATAATATATATACTAGTCCTACTTCCCATGTTTACACTCAGGCCTATACTCCCTGTTTACCCTCAAGTCTATCCCCCTCTTTACCCTGATCCCTACGCCCTCTGTTTACCTTCAGACCTACTCCCTGTGTTTCCTGTCAATCCTACCTCCCCTGTTTACCCGCAGTCCTACTAGTCCTCTTTACCCTCCGTCCTACTCTCCCTCTTTACTCTCAGTCCTACTCCCCGTCTTTACCCTCAGTCCTACTCCTCCTCTTTACCCTCAGTCCTACTCCTCCTCTTTACCTTCAGGCCTACTCTCCCTGTTTACCCTCAATCCTACTCCTCCTCTTTACCCTCAGTCATACTTCCCCTGCTTACCCTTAGCTCTACTTGCTCTGTTTTCCCGCAGTGCTGCTCCCCATGTTTACCCTAATGCCTATCTAATGCTTCTTTACACTCAGTCCTACTCCCTCTGTTTAGCCTCAGTCCTACTTCTGCTCTTTACTCTGAGTCCTACTTCCCGTCCTTACTCTCAGTCCTCCTCCCCTCTTTACACTCATGCCTACTCCCCTTGTTTACCCTCAGGTGTTTTCCCTCTCTTTACACTCATTCCTACTCTCCCTCTTTTCCCTCAGGCCTACTCCCTCTTTTTACCCTCAGTCCCACTCTCTGTGTTTACTCTCAGGTGTCCTAACCCTCTTTACCCACAATCCTACTCCTCCTGTTTACCCTCAGTCCTACTCTCTCTGTTTACCCTCAGACCAACTCCTCTTTACCCTCAGGTCTACTCCCTCTGTTTACCTTCAGGTCTACTCCCTCTCTGTATCCTCAGGCCTACTCCCTGTGTTTACCCTCAGTCCTACTTCTCTTTATCCTCAGTCTTACTCTCCCTGTTTCCTCTCTGTCTTACTCCACCTTTTTATCCTCAGTCCTGCTACTTTCAGCGCAGCTCGATGATAGCGCTTGTTCAGCTAAATAGTTAAATCAGTGTAAAGGCATTCATATTTATTTTTCAGAAAAGAATAAGTTGTGAAAACCAAACATCCAAAGAGGAAATCACATGTTATTAGAAAAATAAAGAAGTTTTTCCTCTAAATCCTTTCTTTCTTAATTTCAACCAACGTACATGACGGGATATTTTTAAATGAATACAAATCACAACCTTACTTCAGAGAGATGATTAATTCCAACTTACTTAAAGCATAGATCAGGCTGGCACATGCAACAACTGTGCAGTGAGATTCTGAGCATTTGTTTGTGCTTTACTTTTATATAGCATCTAGTACATTTGAGCCTTAGACCCAAGTGTCTCTTCAGTGCTACAGTAGTATTTCTTTAAAAATAAACATGGATATTGTTTTTTGAGAGGGTTTCAATTAACGTGGGTTACTTGACCATATTCTCATGTACTGTGGAAAAGTTCCAGAAATAAGGTTTTTTTTAATGCTAGGATTTTTCAGCATTATTACACAATTATGACCGAACTATGAGATTTGCTAATAAAAATGAATCTTTCCTTAAAAATGTGCCGTCAGCTAGCTGAAGGATGAAAACATTTGTTATTACTCTTTCAACATCTAATGTTTTCTTGCATCTGCAAATGTAGAGGGCCTTCGTGAAATTGGGAAATGCCTTGAGTTGCAAGCCAGGGTAAACAGAGGTCAGCACTGCCTGTGTATAAGGGAGGCAGAAGCCCCAGACTGCACAGCCTCTTGTGTGGTAAAAGACCTCTAGCATCAGGGGATTTCATGCCCCACTTCATGCCCCAAGTGGTTCAGCTCAGGGAAACACACTGCTTAGGGGCCAGCCTATTACGCTGGCTACTCACAGTCTACAAGTAGCTAGATATCGCTCATATTTGTCGTTGAGTCTTTTGAAGACTTCCAGAGAACCAGAAGTCAAGACCTCTTGTTATTAAAATAAAAAAAAAAAAAAAAAGAGGAAAAAGAAAAAGAAAAGAGGGGAAAGGGAAGGTCATAATGCTAAAATTCATTCTGAAATTCCTGCAGTACACCACAAAAGAGCAAGAGTGCAAAGTGATACTTTGTCTTAAGGCCATTCGCTTGGCTTTAGAGCAGGGCACTCAGCCCTTGAAACGCCTTCCTGACAGGGCCTGCTCACTTCGGGGCGGCTCTTGCAGCGCCAAGCTTTGCTGTCGCTCTGGAGCAGTTTCCCGCCAGCTTCCAGGAACGCTCTCTGCCGCTTATCAGTAGCTCTTTAGAGGTGATGAATTGCTGCCGATAGTCTTCTTCAGAGGAGTCAAATAGACCAGAAGGAGCTGCATAAGGCTTGGACATTGATTAAGGTGCTCTTCATCTGTCCACTGTCAGGCTTCTGTCATTAGGAAATAACGAAGCTAATTAAAACATAAACAGTGGCTTTAGGAACCATCCCTGAGCATTAACATTTTCTTCTAAGTATCCATCCATACCCTAATACCTGTAGAAAGTGAGTGAAGTACCTCTTAATTTTTCTGGATGGGTATGTCACATGGCATTTGTTACTAATTTTAAGAGAATGTCATTCTGCTCCTGGCATGCCTGAAATTTTATGTCATGTCCAATTTTTAGCAACCTGCAGACTATCAGCCTACACCAATGACAGCAAATAAAGCTGTCTGTAAACATCATCTGCGAGTCTGACAAGGGTTTCCAGGAAGACCCTTCGAAGGATGATATAGTGCATGAGTTGGTTCACTCTGGCCAATCTTTTTGGCTATGAAGCCAAATGAGTATTTTCGGCTGCTATGGGGCTTCCCCCATAGTCACTGCCTCTTTCCCCCGCTGCAGCCCTTATGATGGTTCTCAGCTAAAGCTGATCTGAACGAACCTGCTGGAAATAATCTGGATAAATGTGAGCACACAAATTAGCATCATGTAACTCAGATGCCTGTTACTGTGATGCTTTTTGTTTGTCTCCTGTACCTATGTGCATCAGTTGGGTCTGCCTTGGGTCACTCAGTCCTGGTCACCCACCAGCCCCACTTTATTCTGCCTCTGCTCACTGCCACCCATCTCGTGTCACCCCTACCCACCCTGTTTACCCCAGGCCATGCTACTCCTAGCAGCACGGTTGTGCAGACTCCCTTGTACCATTTCTTTATCCTCCTAGCACATGTGGGACATGTCTTGGCACTGCACTGCATGACCAGTCTGTTCGTGTCTAGCTGTGTTTATGCATCCCAGCAGAGTGTCTGACTTTCTTTGACTTTCTCAGGCTTTCTCTTCATATGTTTGTGGAGCTCCTGCTATCACTGATCATTACTCTACTGTGTAAGAGTCACGTTCTCTTTTCCAGGCCATGCTGTTCCTCTTTACTGTCTTACCATAGAGACGCTAACATCAAAGGAAGGCAGGATGGAGAGAGATCCTGGTCCCAGAAGCAGAAACATCTGTTGGTCTCCTGTTGTCTGAAATTCAGGCAGCAGTCTTGGAAAGCATTAGTTGGATTTGGTTTGTCTTTTTGAAAAATGCATTTTTGGAAGATTCCAGACTTGCAGAATTCCCAGAGTGCAGTATATGGAGAGGAAATAACTGCTCATTCAAAACGACGGCACATATTCAAGTAGAAGGAAGGAGCTGTGCCTCTCCGGAGCCAACACAGGATAATACCATTTCCTTAAAACTTAGTAAAACCAAAGAGGAGGTGATAAGATCTGCCTTTGATTGAGTATCATCATAAAACATTATCTAGTGCTAATAATAGAAACTAATAATTTATTTGAGTTTCGCCTGTGCATTCTTTATTCTGTACTCCTGAAAAGAAAAACATGAGAGGTTAATTTAAACCCCTTACACTTCTCAGTTCATTTGCAACCATAGAATGCCTGTCTAGGTATCTAGAAGACAGAAGCTTCATTTAATTTTATTTAGCCAAAATAACTCTTTTAGCAAGAAAATGTTTTAAAGTTTGAACCACCTTTATTTCTAGAATCATCCAAGACACAAGACCTTGTTGCATTCAAAATCTAGCCTTGAATCACCTGTAATCCAACTGTGAAGAACCTTGAGGCCAAAGTATGAAACAAGTGGAACTATGCCTTTCATTTTAAGGGTATTTAGTGTAATTAATGTCCAGAATCACATATTTGCAGACTGTGCCTACTAATCTCAGAAATCGTATCCAGTTCCTATTGAGTTTCGAGGGGTTTCATTAAAGAGATCTTCTCAGCCTTCCATCACCAATGAAATAACTTCAGGTTGTAGCCTAAGTCAAACTTTGGCCTTTGCACATCTCCTGTCTAAGATTCACCAGACAAAATGACAGTAGCTCAAGGCTAAAAAGGCTGTGACTATGAACCATTTCACACCATTTCTACGTTAGGGGTGAAGGAGTGGGCTTTCAGCATGGGTAGGGGGCTGCATCACTCTAAGGCATAGACTCTTCCCAGTCACTAGTGCTGCTTTAGAAAGCAGTATAAGTTGAAGAGTTTTCAGAACAAGAAGTAGCTTTTTTTTTCTTTCCCTCCCTCTCTCCCTCTCTCTTTTTTTTTTTTCTGTTTTGCTCAGTAAGCACATCAGGTTGTGATTTCACTTGGTAATGACCATCCCAGTGCACAGCATATAGTCACCACTCATCTTCCCTGCCTTGCTAGACAATTCCTCTTAAACAATTCCTTTCTGAGTGACTTCCTTTGTGCCAGGCGCTGCGCTTGCAGCCAGCCCGAGCAGATGGAAATACGTGTGCCCCTAGCAAACGTGACCTTGTTAGGTTGCTTGTCCTTCATGTGCAAATGAAGCAGAAATGCAAAACACTACGCCCACCACCTTCCAGAGGGTGAAGACACTTCAGCTGACTGTATCTGCCCTGCTGTAAGGTCTCCTGGTAACGCTGCCTTGATACAATCAACATCAGCTGCCGCAGCTCTTTGGCACCAGAGTGCTGCCACGTAGCGTATGCTCGCCCGCTGCCGCGTGCCAGCACTCACTCGCTCTTCACCTCCAGGAAATCACACCTGTGGGCTAAATGTGGGAAGAAGCTTGGGCAAAGTCATCATCTAAGTAGCCTTTTTAAAAAAATTTTTTAAGGGGATCTTGAAAGAGAGGCACAGAAATAGAAAGGCAAGGAGTAAAAGGAAAGAATAAAAAGAGGATAAATGGAGATTTGTAAATAGCTTGGTCTGGCTCTAAATGAGCTTCTAAATAATGACTGTAATCTGTTTTGCCTGCACATTGATTTGCTACAAAATAGGTAGGACTTGTCTCAATGCAAAGCATAACAATGATAGTAGTCTCGAGTTTGAGAGCGTGCCCAAGGAAGTGAAACAAACCTACAGAGGGCAATTTATCAATACTCCTTAGATGCTTAATTGCCCTCCAGAGGTGCCTTTTTCTTTCTACAAAAATAACTTAATGTAGGCACCTCATAGACATCAAGGATTCCAGGCAGTTGCCCATACAGAGCTGCCTAGTGCTTCTTGAGATGTGCTGATATCTCTGAGATCACGTATTGTGTGAGCTACCTTTGCAGGGACACCTGAATCCAGTCCCTTAACTCATTGGTGTTTAAATGAAGGCTGATGAATTTTACCACAAATACCTGAAATACTTGCACTACCTTGTTGCTCAGCTGATCGATACCTTAGTGAGAACAAAAGGTCTTCCTCCTATAAAGCCATGAACTTCAGGTGCCCAGTCCCTGTTCCTGTGCTGAAATGTGAGGGAGGGAGCATCAGTCCTAGCATGAATCACAGATATGGGCAGCATTTTCATGCTCAGGAAGTTCCCTTTCTGTTTAAACATCTCCTCAGTGGCAGGATGTTATGAAGCAGGGGATGTCTAAGAGAACTGCACAGAGATAAATCTGGAGCTGTGTTGCCTATAGGATTGGAGGGGGCTTTAGTCCCTCCTAAAACTTCTCTCTCCTCCTCCACACCTGTGTAAAGCTTCCATGCCCTATTCATGCACTTACTTTGGGATTTTTTTTTCTGAATTCTATAGCTACTGGAAAGGAAGGATATGCAATTGGAATATTGTAATATACTGTTAGGCTTAAATAGGAAATTTTAGCTCTGTATTCAAATGAGATGCAGTTGTCACCCCACTGATCACAGCAGAATAAGGATTGGGTAATCAAAAACCTCATATGTGGCTCCCAGGACAGGCAGGGTGCCCGACTGATAGCAGCTCTTGAGAGGCACTGGCTCAGTGAGCAGTGTTAGCAAGAGACAGGCAAAATTCAAAGGACAGACGCTGAAATCAGAAACAAGTTAGCACTCAGGACAACTTAAAAGCAGCTACTGATAGCCCGTATCTCTCCTTTGTGCAGGGTGGCAAAGAGGTTACCCGCTAAAGTCTGTCTTCTCCTTTTAGGGTGTAAGTCCATGCTGTTGGCAAATTGTTTTCGTGTTTGGTAAACTAGCTGACTTGTGACACGAGAGCTGATGACAAGTGAAGAGGGCACTCCGTCCATCCTTGGGACAGTGATCAAAAAATAATGGGCCAGATTCCCAAATCTGATCTGGCACTTCTGAGATGTGCAGGAGGTGAAAAGGGCATGGCAAACGTCCAGCAGTAAATGGGCATCCGGGAATGGCTCTCCTGGTCACTCAATCTCATGGGGATACAGAGAGAGCAAAAATGAGAAGAGGCAGGTGGAGATCAGCCCCACATACAGCAAAGCTTTGCCCAGACCCCTGCATCAGTGCGGGTGAGGTGTGTTTAGCCCACAGGCTGGATGTAGTCTGCTAAGAAAAAACAGCTGTTCCAGTTCTGGCAACTCCTTTGTTTTTGCCAGCCATATTACTCTAATGCCTGCTGCTAGTTTCTCTTGGGACTATTAATGGGGGTAGCACTGTGTACGACAAAGGGAGAAAAATGATCATCGGGACTTTCAGAGTTAAATTTCTGCAGGAGTAGAAAAGGGCAGTAGGTACTTGGAGCTCCTCAACTCTTTCCCCATTGCTTTTTACCCACAAGAAAATTGTTTCTTTTCCTTTCCTCCCACTCGAAAATGCCTCCCTGCTCCTGAAAGGGGTTAGGATTTCCTTCCTCCTACTTCTTTGCCTGTCCAAGAGGTGAGGGAGGAAAGGCAGCCCTGTAGGGAGAGATCTCTCCAGCCTCCCCTGGAGCTCAAGAGAGGAAAGAAACTTCTTTCCTGGCAAGGAAAATGTTGGCAGCATCAATCCTTGCCCATGCCAAATGTTAAGAAAAAGACAAACAATAAGGCAGATTTCAACAAACTAGAGATTAAAAACATTGCCTCTGGACTGTGTTAATGGCCGCCTGATATTTGAGCCTGTGGTGTAAGGCTGGGTTGGATATGCGCGGAAAGGGGAGAATTAGATTTTACTTTTACAGGCATTTTCCTCTCCTTGAAAGTCTCCGTTAAAAAAAAAAGGGGGGGAGAAAGATGAGGTTCTTACTCAATCCCTCTCTTTAGGATTTGGAGTTTGAAGTGAAAAATGAAATATCTTAACTGTTGAATAAGTGAGCATCACGATCAGCATGGAGCATATTCTGGCCTTCAGGGACATTGGGATTTCTGATGAAAATATCATGTATTAATCATCTACCACAACTAAGAGTCAGAGAAGGACATATTCTTGCAATATTTTTTTCACTTTTGTGATTTCATGATCATAGACTGCCTTTGGCCAGCTGCTGTGAACCACAAACCATCCCTCTAAGACTAAATATCCCTATAAATACCCTGCTTCTTGTTTAGGTCTTGTCCACAATTTTCCATCAAAATTAATTTTCTGCCCCCCCCAAGTAGTTTAACTATGCTTAATGAAATCTTTGCTTTCTAAAATAAAAGTCTATTTTATTGAGAAGACAAACACCTGGGAATTGAAACTTTGATCCTTACAAGGGCTGTGGTTCAGCCACCCACGAGCCCTTCTCCCTCAGCATGGTTGTTCCTCGGTGCTGCATCTTCCCTCAGCTCCAAACTGGTGTAACCTGCTGCAGGCCTCACTTAGCGAACCTGGTGCGTGGTGAGGATGAGATTGTGATATGGACAGCAGCTCTCAAAAGCCGTTTCAGAGGATAAAATGTACTTTTTGTTTTAATCAAAAAGGATAACCTGGAGATTATATTTTTTCCTTATATTTTTTTCTGCCACTCGAATTTCCCTTACAAAGCAAAAGGAAAACTTCTATTTCCTGCCCAGCTGGTACAAATGATTTTTCTACTATGCCATTTGGCATTAGATACAGTTATTCTTTATCCGTTAATCTGCATTGCCATAGCTCTAATGGTGATCGGAAACTCATACAAACCAGGGTAACATTTCTTACACAAAGCTGAGGTAACAGATTTTTAGCTGACAATAGCATTTTTTTATTTTTATTTGTCAAATCCCCTTGATTTCTTTTATAAGACTTGGTGAAAATTTAAAATAAGTAAGAACTGAAATATTGATACGTTGAGATTTCCTATTTGTAAGATATTACATCTCCAAAAATGCCAGTACATGTGCAGCTTATACACAAGATATAACTGGAAGTAGACTTGTTAGTAGCTAAATACAAGAACAAGATCTTATTGCTTTGCACAAATATTAAATGGAAAATTAGTTTCTTCCACTCTTCTCAAATAATGCATAAACTAAAGTGGAAAGCTGTCCTTTGTCTGGGGCATTTTTGATGTGTTTAAATGTGGATTTTCTGAAATCTAATGAGAGCAGCTCAATGTGGTTTTGTTTCTCCAACCAGCTTCTTATTGTGGTGAATCCTGAAGAAAAATAAATAAATAAATAAATAAATAAATAAGGTATTTGAGAGGAATATCCCTTTATCAGTTTTTATAAAATTATTTAGGATTTTCACTGGCTTTGGGGTGAGAAAAACACACGCATGTGATAACTAGACTGATCTCCCTTGGAAGTCTTTCATCGTTCTGCAGAGCCGGCAGCCTTAAAACCTTCCCTGCCAGGCTCCATCTTCTCAAGTTAATGAGGAAATGTGTTTGGAAGTGAACTCCATATTTTTGCCCTTGTGCTGGCATTTCAAAATCAGCTCCTCATCATCCTGAGATTCACCTTTAAGGGAGCCAGGAGCCCTTTTCATGGCATAAAAGCAGGAAGTTTCTATAAATCCAAGGAAAGCTATGGGCTTTTGTTCACAGTTCCCTGCCCACTGCTTAGGTCTATTTTTTTCCTTGCCTGATTATCTATCACATCCCTGGCTTTTCTCAGTCCTCCTTTGCTGAGTTATTTTCATTTTATCTCCCCAACCTTATGTGTTTTATGTCTCAGATACTAGAAGTAAAACAGGCAGGCTGATCTTGGGAGGCACAGAGGGAGGGCGGGAGGAGCAGCTCTTCTGTCAGCCAAGTTCATAACTGCAATGACTGACCTGCTAAATCGCCTCGGGATGTCTTCTCCTCAGGGGCTCCAGCCAGGGCCACCCCCTCAGGAGAGGCTCTTATCTCACGGGCAGTATTTGGGAGAGAGGTTAGGAGGAAAAGGGGAGGAGTACTCGAGCAGTAGGGAGACGGACATGGGGAGAGAGGGAGATGTTCCTGTCTCTGGGATTAATGGCCTTCACTGTCAAATGTTAAGTTGAGTCAAGACAGGAATCCTTTGTCTTATGCAAAAGGTATTTTAAATATAATGTTTAAAGAAAAAGAGAGAGAAGAAAAGGTGAAGGGAGGAGAAGGAGAGAATTCATTAGAAATCACTGATTCTGGTCCTTCTGTCAGGAAAAACCGTTATGTCCTGAACTAAGTGCAGATCTACCAAGCAGCAGCATGGTCAGTGTGGGTCAAACACTCACCAGCCATCAACAGATCCCAAATTTCTTACCCGATCGGTGTGTGACCAGAAAAAATAACTATCTACCTCCAAGGTAAAAACACCTTCTGAGCTCTAAACTCAACTATTTTCTTCCAGGATATCACAGAGCGAAGATATAACTAGTTCCCAACCTGTCTGACTCTACAAACAAAAGAGTTTGACTCTTAGTCATTGTCCTTTCAAGTAATAATGTGAAACTCTTGCCTAGTTTTACTAGTTATTAAAAATAAATAAATGAGAAGGTCACATGGACTACAACTTAAAGGTATAACTTTGATCACTATGCAGAAGTCACCAAAGTGAATCAGCATACTGCTGTAGGCCTTTTTTCTTTAAATTCATGATTAGGATTTTTTCTCTTTCATCTGCAGAAATGATTTAAATTGGTACCTTGAAAAAAGCCCCAAATCTTCTGTAAAGGTGACCTTACTGATCTATTGGTTGATATGATTTATTTTCTCCTGTTTTCGTTGTGTTTTCTTTAAGGTTACTAAGCATTTTGTTTCTTACAACTCTGTTGGTTCAGCTATTCCTCTACTTTCTTTCCTTCAGAAAGTTATAATCCTCTACCAATATAACTGTTAGTCATCTGCATCACCTCAGCTGTCTATATCACTGTGTCTTATGGTAGACATTATGATAGGCATTAGATAAGGGATAAACAGGATTACCTTCTGCTTAGCTATTTCTGCTACTCATTTTTACATCTTAGCTAACAAATTAGAAGGAATACATACAAAGCTCAACATATGTTCCAGAAGCAAAGTTTTCAAAGGCGTTTTTTTTTAGCCATCAGTTTCACCTTAAGAAGTGGTAGTCAACTGCAGAATAAGCTCAGTGGAAGTTATAAAAATTTCTGCCATACCATGGCTGCTCATTAGCCATTGTATGGATTAAAGATAAAAAGAGTTTGATCCACCCACAACATTTTTTCTTACTTGAGGTTATCCACCTGGGAAAAGTATATAGGGCATAAGGCTTCTGTACTACAGACATAGCAGCCAAAACTATAACAGCTTTGGAGAACAGTATTTCAAAACCATTCACAAACATGGTCTATCTAGGGATGCTGTCATGTAGAAAACAGTTTTATTTTGAGAAGGAGAAAACTACTATGGCATGTGACCAAAAGTCCAATTGCCCCAACCTTCATATGTGACTGAAAGCAGATATATAGAGATAAGAACAGGAATTCTTCCCCAAAGTATTATCCTAGTCTCCAAATATCACTGTCACATCGATCTTAAGAAGGTATAGCAGAACAAAGTGAAAAAGCAGAAGAATTGTTAAAAAAGCAAAGTTAGCTAAATTCAGATGTGCTGCACTGCAGGAATAGCAGAAAGAATGTTAATTGAGTAGGCAATATTGCTTTGATCTGCAGCTTTATATTCTCCCGATGACAAATCATGAGACGCAAGAAGAGAAGTGTCTGTCTGAGCATGCCTGCTGGGGATTCGTCATTTGGAGCATTTCCATAGGCATGATCCATGCCTCCCCCATGGTGTGACTCACTTCAGCAACTGGAGTGTGGTACGTGTGCTCCTGCCATGGGGTGGACATGGACTCCTGCACCTGCACGGAGCAGAGCTGCAGACAGACCATTTTCAAGTCACCAGTTACATCTCCAGTAAAATATTTTTTATTGTTATAACTACTATCCTGTGGCCTCTTCTTTTGAAGCCTGTTGTTGAGTCTTTCAACAGCTGTAAACATCTGGATGTCTCTTATCAAGCGAGAGAGCTTTCTGAATTGTTTTTGTGACTCATTCTTGTGCCGTTCGTAGTTCTGACATGAACCATCTTTCCACGGAATAGAAAGTCACTTTGCGTGATCAACAGGCCAATATTTTATGGATCATTAGGCAACTCAGCACAGGAAGATTGTCTTGAGGAACACAGGGCAAATGGAGGGTATAGTGATGGACACTTTGACTCTGCTTCATCCTAAATCCTGAATGCTTGAATAATTTATGCTTACATATAGTTTCCTTGGTGAGAGGACACAATAAGATCTGATACCGTTTCCTTTAAGCAAACCTCAACAAAATAATAGTTCTCACTTGCCAAGTTACTAGGTTGCTATTTCTTCTACTGCTTCTCTTTGAATACATTTTGTGTATTTTTGTAGTTAACGTTTTTTGCCCTGGGGAATGGATCATAATTTGATTGTTTAAATATATTGTCTTTGTTTTGAAATTTAACAGGATATATTTCCGATAAATTATCAATAACAACAAAATGCATGAAATAAATATGGAGGCATCCATGTGGTCAGCCCAAAACAAGACTTATCTTTCATTTCCTAGGAAGTTGTGCAGAGAAAAGTGGATCTGCTTGTGTGGCAAATGACAGTTAAAAATCCTCTTGATGACTTTAGGTTGCACACCTTTATCATGCTATTAGTTTGTGTGCTTCCCTACTCTTTTCATGGGTACTTTCACAGAACCGCCTAGAAGCCCTAACCTGTAGAAGGAGGGTAAAACAAGCTCAGGCAGATAAGACACTTGAGCTCAAATAGACCTTCAGCATGGATTAGCCTTTGGACCAAGCCATCCAGGCAGCAGGTCCATGAAAGCTAATGGTATTTGTACCATTGCAAGTATATTCCCAAACTGCATGGAGAAAATGGGCTAGGGACAAACTTCCAGTGAAAGAAAACTAGAAATAATGTTCCTGATAGCTGATCAGGCACAGGGTTGCTGCTTTAGAACTGTCTCGAGTAGATGTCAACACGCTTCCATCTTAAACTGAAGCCTATGCTACAAATACTAACACATAGGCAATGTACTGGTGTGTAGGAAAGAATGGATGGGCTAGAAATAAAAATAAACCCATGGGAATCCCCAAGAAGAAGAATGTAGAGTAAAATGCTCATATTAAGTATAAAAAAGCGAGCAACATTCTGGTTCTTATAAAATAGGTAAGGAAAATACTTCAAACACAATTTTTATCTTGGTTATATCTCTTGAAAACTGTGAAAGTGTTTGTAGCTGACTGAAAATATTGTGGGAAAGCGCAGTGTTATCTTTTCAATCTGTTCCTATGACTTGTATGTACCGCTGTTGTGACAACAAATCCAGACACAGCTAATCCATTTTCCAACTGAAACTGGATTAATAGCTCATTTAAGACCCTCTGTAAATCAACTGCATGCCCTACACATTCTAGGTGACATTATAGTCCGGGTATTTTAGAAGTAAAGAAAATGTTTTAAAAGCAATACATTGCTCTCAATTTTTTACCTTTATTTTCCCTTTTGTCCTCTTTCCAACATAAAATGTAGGAGAAAAATACAGTGCAGGATACTGTACAAACTTTCTCTGTTTAGCTGTACACAGTTAATATTCCATTCTAGTCCTCACAATATATAAACCTGAAGCTCAGTGAAGTAAATGGGAAGGCTGGAATTCACAAACATAGCTGCAAATCCTGTTTGCAGTTAAACACTGCAAGTCTGAAGGGCTCCCTAATGCATATAAAATGCACTACACAAAGCAAAATATCCTCATTGAATTAAAGAAAATTTTCAACTAGAGGTAAAAATACTTAGAGATATTATTCCTGTTTAAGCAAGTTCATCTTTTCCAGAAAGGACGTAATGAGTCATTTGAAAATTAATGTAGAGTAGAGGAGAGAAAAATGACCAGAAGTGGTTCAGAACAGCCAAGATGTCTTGGTCAAGTGCAAGAGCTGGGTTGTGACAACAGTAGGGGCCGTTACATGGCAACTGAAGAAAAGCTGGAGTGTGTTTAGCTTTCAGCAGCCCTAAAATAAACAGGTAAGAGCTCTAGGCTCGACAGGGATGTTTATCTGTTTCACACTGCAAAGTGCTATCTGAAATATCTAAACATATTCCCAGCCTATGCTCTTCCAGATCTCATCAGTCTCCCATATCCATGCCCAAGTCTAAATCAGTTATATAAGCAACCTTATTCTAGCTGCTAGTAACACAACCCGTAAGTGGGAGGAAATCCAGACCATCCTTTCAGTTAATTTTCCATCCCAGAAATATAGTGGTGGGCTTTGCAGTGACATTTGAGGGGCCTTTGGATGGTTGTGACCTAGACTGCCTTAATAGGCTAGCAGTCTTCATTCTGTCCTGATGCACTGTGGTATCTTCTTGTGTTAACATCTTACCAATGTAATAGCTTTAAAATCTGTGCACCTCTCTGGTCTGCCATGCTACACAGACTGTAGCACAGTGTTTTTATGGGAAACAAACAAACAAAAGAAAACTATTTCTCCAGAAAGGGTAACCTTAACCTATAGTCTTTAATGGAAACCTCGCCTTTACGCAGAGACACAAAAAGTTATGGGAACTGCAGCATTTTCCTTAGTAATCAGCTCCGGTGAAAGCTGAAAATGTCTGTCACTGGTTCTGATTTAGATGTGCTTGGATTCAGCTTCCAGATATTAAAACTTTTTTTATTATTATTCTATAAAAAGAGATACTAAAACTGTATCTCTCAGTCTGTTTTATTGAAGAATTTTGAAGATTCTTCTTGTCTCTGAGAATAAAGCAGTTTTTCCAACCTCCAGTTCATTTTGGTGGCTCTCCATTGCAATCTCTGCAGTCTTTCAAGCTCCTGACAAGTAGGACACCAGAATTATGTGCTAGTATCTGTGTTGACAGGAGGGCTAAATTTAAATCACTACTCTTCTGATTATATACCCAAGATCTAAGCTGCCAGCACTTGCACATGATAACTGCTCTGGTCCTTGTATACTGGCACCTTTCAAACTCCTGTATGAAGCTGATATTTTTGAGGATTCAGTTAGCCACTCTGTAGGAATGGCCAGCATCTTTTGCAGCAGTTTTTCTTTGATGTGTCATCCCCATTTGGCTGTGCCATTAAAGCACACATTGGCTGTGTCACCACACCTGAAGGAGAACCATACCTGGAGTGCCTGATCTGGAGGGAGATTTTGAATCCCTGTTTCATTGAGCTACCTAAACTATTCTGCGTCACTATCTTTTCTTCATCTCTATCCCTCTCCTCGTCATCTATAAATGTTATTAGAAATATTTTAAGTATATTTCTCAGTTATTGTTCAAAGTGAGCAGAATCAATCTTTATATATATACCTAAAGAACAGGACCAGAAGTACACGTTTATGAATACTCATTTGACAAATAATTTCTGGCATTTGTCATACAGACAGTTTAAGACATTTAGTATGTGGTATTGATAGTATTAGGCCATGTGTCATGCAGGATTGCTTTATTAAGCATCTAAGGGAATTTCTTCTGTTGTCCAGTTCCTTAATCATACAAACTTGTAATCTTGTCAGAAAAGGAAAAGTAGACTTCTATTATGACTCACTTCATATTCAATGCCTATGAGGGCATAGGTGTAACCTATGTGGGTTAATATTATTTTTTCTCTCTACCTTTGTTTCTTCAATCATTTTAAAGGCTTTTTATTTATTTGTTGCTGTTGTTGTTTGCTAATGTCTAATATCCAGCTTCATAGCCAAAGAACACACATATTCCCATGTTTCTGGAATTTATTTCATGCTTCAGGATCTGTTCCAAATCAATAGCAGAATAGGCTTCCTTCCTTCCTTCCTTCCTTCCTTCCTTCCTTCCTTCCTTCCTTCCTTCCTTCCTTCCTTCCTTCCTTCCTT
>JAWLRI010000540.1:2760973-2776807 GCA_034781795.1 Crypturellus tataupa | reverse complement strand
AAGGAAGAACTTCTTGACAGTGAGGGTGACAGAGCCCTGGAACAGGCTGCCCAGAGAGGTTGTGGAGTCTCCTTCCCCGGAGATCTTCAAGACCCACTTGAATATGGTCCTGTGCCATGTGCTCTAGGTGGCCCTGCATGTGCAGGGGGGTTGGACTAGATGACCTCTAGAGGTCCCTTACAACCTTAGGCATTCTGTGATTCTATGATTCTATCACTTCTCCATGGCTCCATGTCATGCTATGCAGGAGAGCCTGCAGAGTCCCCAGCCCTCATCTACACGGAGGCTATTTCCTCCCCATCATCATGTTCTGAGCTGACATCTTCATGTGTACTCAGTCTGCTGAGAGGGAGGAACAATGTTACGGGTCATCTGAGATACCACGATTGCACTAGGGAAAGGTAGTGGGCAAGATTATTGCCTAAACTATCCTGAAGACTCAAAATCTCAAACGAGAATCCCTCCTCCCCTGCTAATTTTTTTCAACTTGCTAACCAAAAGGTTAGGCTCAGAAACTACAGCGCTAGTAACATGAAGTAGCATTTGAACTATGCTAAGTCTACTACTCATGTGAGGGTTGCTCTAGTGGTATAAATGTTCTTCAGACCACCCCTAGACAATATTGTCTCTTCAGACCAAAACTCTACTTCATAGCCATGCTTCTCCTGTGACACCTAGCCCCAGATGCTTTCTAAATGCGGAAATTATTGAATGAAGTAGACCAAGGGACTAATGATGATGAAACGAGAAGCAGATCTGCCCTCTTGTGTGCAAGGCATCTACTGCATCCATTCCTAAATGAATCTGAATGACTATACTTCCTTTAATAATAAATGAAGAAATTATAAAATTCTTCGAATGTTTTAATTAACCCATGAAAACAAGAACCAAAAAAAAAAAAGAAAAAAGAAAGAAAGAAAAGAAAGCGTAAAGACCAACATCTAAAATTTAAAGGTAATTTCTTCTGATAAATTAACTTATAAACCCAAAGATATTAGACTGATATGAGTAGTTTGGACAGTAGAAGCTGTTCTGAATAAATGTTTATAGTCTATGAAACTAAAGATTGTGGGGAAAAAAAAAGTAGTACCAAAACCTCTAAGGGAGGTACATCTAATTGCTAGGGAAAGTCAGTCAGCTTCAAAATTCTGATTACCAGTTAAAAGTAAGTTTTTATTTTTTGATGGGTGAACAAACAGCTTGCTCATCACAGCAGTAAGGAGTGTGTGAGATTTGGGCTGAGGCAAGCATATTTTGCAAGCCTTAATTAAACCCGAAAGGGGAAGCGAGTAGCTGACTTCAGAGAGTTGGAAAGGTCAGGTTGTGCTTCCCTGTCCTCCTCCTTTCAGCTGTTTTCTTCTGAAACCTAAAGCCAGCTCCCTAAGTTCCTTATCTTCTTAAATCCCGTATATATCACGACACTTTAGAAATGATAACTGTGAAAAGCTTATCTGGATATCATGATCAAGAGATCGTGGTATCCAGACATGCAGCACAGGGGGATTCTGGCATGTGACTTAGTCTTATCCCACCACAGCACAAGGATGGAGCCATTTTTGGATGGACCTGGAAGGTCAGCGGCATTCATGGGACCACCTGTTTAAAACAAAACAAAATAAAGCAATCAAAAAAAAAAATCACTTGGCTGGTCACAACAGTATCTGTGATTTCTTCAAATAGCAGGCCAAGATGTGCATTTATAACCTGTTACTCTTTTTCTATGCAAAGAATTTAGAAACTTCTGCTCAGGCGTGCTTGTTTTGGATTAGCCTCCCAGAAATTGATTTTTTTCTCTTCTAGCACTTGGACCACAGCAAACAGAGTGATACAATTCATCATTGCTGCTCCAGCAATGCACTAGGTCCGATAGCATCAGTTTTTCTGTTCCTTACAACAAGAAAACAATTATATTTGGGGCCTGAGGACATAGTCATATGTAACAAAATGAATAAGCTCTCTATAGCATGTAGGAATGCCATATTCCTAGAAGCAGTAAATGCTGGTTAGGTGCATTTTCCTATGATTTTCTCACTCCTGCCTCTCCAAGGTCTCTACTGAAATGTCTGTTTGTAAGTGGTCTGGTGTGATCTCACATGGATTAGACTGCTTTTACCTGCAGCAAAATTGCACCAGCAACAAATGTGACTCAGTAGACCATATCTAGTGTAATTTCATTATGAAAAAACTTTATTTTTTCCCCTCACAGGGCACATATGAATAATAAGGTGAGCAAAGTACATTTTCTGTTATTGAAATAAACATAATTATTATTATGGTTCCCACTTCTCTGTTAATGGGTCATGAATCAGCTGGCACATCCTTTTATTCACTTCAAATCACTTGCTGCAGATCTGGGGCTTTTTTGCATTCGTTTTGTTACTCAGCGGCATAGTCTCCCTCTCATATTTGAATTTTCAATCTGAATTAGGGATGGGGACAAAACTCAAACTCACCTTGAATTTCAGATTCATCTTTGTTCTGGGCGTATCCTTGTGCCATGTAACCAGTTAATGAATAGCTTAGCAGGCTGCAAACAGAAGATATAGATTTGTATATATGGATGTACCTGTGTCTCTTAAATGAGAGCAGACTGTAAGGTAATTTTCTTCCTCATTTCTCTTATCAGTTTTTCACATATATCATTTTTTCAAAGACCAGAATTTTGCATGTTTCTAAATTAGGCTGCTTCAGGCTGCTCTTCCGTGGAGGAAACCTGTATGAAAAATGGTTTATCAGGTCAATTTTAGTAATTTCTTCATTTTGGAAACATTGACCAGAGTGGATGGAGGTAGTGACCTCATTTTGTACATATTTTGACCACTATGAGTGACTCTCACCTTATTTCTGGCTCAGGGCTCAGTTCAGGAGAAAATCCCTGTCCAGCTGAAGTGTGAGCTGACACCCAACAGCTTCATTTTGTGGCTGTGTTTGCATGTTCCCAATTGCAATTTCTTCAAGGCAAGAATCAAAGCAGTCCCCATACTTGTCCCAGAATAAACTACTTGTGATGCTGAAGGGTAACCTTTCAAATTAATCTGCCACTGAGGGGCACTCAATTCATCTAATGATTTCTACTTGAGTTGTTTACCATCTTTATAGCATTATAAGTACTTAGTCCATGTCCTGCTCTAGAACTTTAAATTTTAATTCTCCCAGACATGTCCCAAACCTCCTACTTTTAACTTCCTGACTAAAATCACCTGGATTCTTGCCACAGTTGCCTAGCAAGCTCCTCTGGCGCTTGCCCTGATGGTTAGACAAACATCACTCAAAACTCCCAAGTATCTTCCTTCCACTTCTTTCTTTTGTAAAGGGCTGAAACTCATGTGCAGCACTGGAAGATACACAATGTTTCTCTGCTTGTTTCTTCTCAGACCACTTTATCCTGGTGGCTCTTTATAAGGCACGATACAAGCTGCCCTGGGGAGGGACCCCCTTGAACCCTGCAGGATGGACCCGAGTCGGTTCCTCCTCACCCTTCTACCATCAGCCTCTGCAGTCATGAAGAAATCAAGACATCAGCAAGAGGTCTTTGCCTGCACTGACACTGCTGCCTGCTATTTTTACTGTGATGTGTTCCTCGCTTTTGGTTATATTACACCATGGATGCTTTCAGCGTAACTTTCAGCTTGCATATGGGAGGAATTTTCAGTAGACTCAGCAGAGGGCAATATCCGAATGAGTAATGATAAGTAGAGGTTAATGTCCCTTAGCTTCCTCATAAGCCATCGACCCTTAAAGCTGAAAATTAATTGCCTAAAATAGTCTACGTGATGGTCATTACTGCTTAATTATTCAGATGAAATGAATAATATGAATTCCAGGCTTTCAGTTTTTATAATTGAAAAACTCTCTCCTTCTTCACAGTCACATTCCACATCTAATCTGACATTATTTTCATCCCTGCTTTAATAAAAGATGCTTCAAGCCTGTTAAGCTTTAATAAAGTTAAAGATATTATATACCTGATCCTATACAGGGTAGACGTAGCCCGCTTACACTCAGTTATTGACACATGACTAAACAAATAACCACAGAAATCAGCCACGGCAAGCAATGAATGAGAGGATATATAGTGTCAAAACCTCAGAGCCGATGCAGGCTGTGACATGGTCCCACTTCTTGCTCCCCCCTCACAGAGACATGGAATACCGACACATCCTTTGTGCTCCCACAGATCAGGGGAAGCTTTATTTCATTAAGTTGCCTAACTCAAAGAGAGTGACCCTCCAAAATCCTCACTGCTTGAGGTTCTTCCAACACTGTCCACGTTTGGCTTCAACCTCTGATACAATGCTGCAGCAGATACAGAGGCATCTGTATCGTGCTACAGCTGACAAAGTGACTACATCCTGCCTAAAGTCTTTGGGATTTTACAGCCAACACTGACCTCTCTAAATAATCTGGGGACTTTTTCGCCCTTACAAGCATTGAGTGTTACAGAATAAAATATGACTGACAGATCTGAGTTCAGGACAGAAGGTAACTGTGTAGCCTAGTTTTTGGAGCAGTAGTTTACGAATGAGTGTGTTGCCCACGGAATAGGAGATGAGGTGATTCCCTCTCAACTAGAGAGAGTCCAGGCCTAGGAAAATGATTTAAGCATCAAGCTGTAAGTGAAACTGAGGGGGAAGTCTGTCTGCTCCCTGTGATTCCTGGTCAAAAGTGAAGAAGAGTTTTTAAGTCCAGAAAGAGACATCCTCATTCTACAACATCTGAGAAAGGCATTGGCCAGAGACATAGGAGGTGGTCTTTGACTTGTTCAGGTGGGCAAAGCCCAAGTTACTTTGGATTTGACATAATTAGGAAATATTTAGAGCGTCTCAAGTCTGTGTGCTTACCTCAGTTGTACCCCAAATCCAGGAATCCCCCAACTCGACTTCTTTGACACATATTTTCCATGCAAGGAAAAATATGTGTGTGTGTGTGTGTGTGTGTGTATACAAATGGTGAGCTCCAATGGATCCCTGCTGTGGATATGACGGCCACCTGCTATCCCTGCTGTACCTCTTCCCAGCAGGAAAGTCTACATACAGTCTTTGTGAATCCAGAGTTTTTGTGTGTACTTGTTGTTAGCTCTCAGGAAGGGTACTTGACTTCAAAATTATAGAGACACAATGTGCCAAATTCATCCCATCTCATCTGAAGCTCCATGCAAGAAATGACACACCGGATCTTCCCTGCATGGATACCTATGAAGTCACAACACACAATTCCCTTCTGGGTAAGTTTTGCAGGGTGAAACTCTGTGGCTTGCGGAGTGGAAGAGATCACACTTGTCAGTCAGTGCTTTCTCCTGCCTGAAGATCAGTGAATGTGTCAGGCTGTACAGTCAGGAGAAACGAAGCACCAGAAGTCAGACCAAGCAAGACAGGTGAATATCAAAGGTTAAGTGAAGTTTGGATCCATGTTCTTCATACAGTTCATCAAAGATCACTTAACAGCTATTAATTTTCATAGCCCAAATCATGCTCCATTTCCTTAAGCTTGTCCTACCCATGTATAGTGCAATGTGCGGCATTTAGGATGCTTATTTTTCAGTGTATGAAAGTATTTGCAACCTGCCTGTCCTTTATAAAATATTTTTATTATTATTATGTTTACATTCATTTAGAATCAAAAACATAGGACAGTTCTGTGTGCATTATACTTGACAGTTCTTGCATGCCAGCATACTGGGTTAGAAATGTATGTGGGGAAACCAGACCTACTGAATAAAAGAATGGGCATCAGCTTCTCAGATACTTCTAGTATGAACAAGATTTTGAGAATGCAGCTCTGTTTCTGTTTATCCATCTGTGTGTATATGAGTAATGGCTTGTTGCTCACACAAAGCTTATGTCCTGAATAACACATTTCCAACAGGATGCTGTTTGGGAAATTGGTCTTGTGTGCATAAGAACACTTATTAATCAGCCTAGAGAAGCAAAGAGGATGCTGGTGTGCAGGCAACATCCTGCAGAATTTCATGTTGCACAAATCTGCTTCTTGATTCAGCATATTCTGAAGAGTCCACTGAACAGAAAGGGATGTCAACCTTCCACGTTTTGATACACAGCTGAATGTTGTGGGAGGCTGTAAAGAAAAAGTAAAGGTATTTGCTAGGTATAATATAGCTTAAAGTTCATGCTTGTTCATACATTCAGGTGCTCTAGTTCCCTGTTCCCTCCTCATGGCCAAATATTACAGAAAACTTGTATTCGCTCTGTATTTAAGTTTCTCACCAGCTACTCAATAACTTCTGCACCGTTACCAAGAAAGACCAGATCTTGAATGTCATCCTTGTTTTCTTTTTGGTCTGTTATTTTCATTCTAATTATTCTCTAGTGACAGAAACAAGCTCTCTAGTTCAAAGAGTTCAATGGCAAAGTGAAGATGCTATACAGGAACAAGAGAGAAATGGATGAACTGATAGGAGAAGGAAGAAGAATGCACCACATCTCTTTGGTACATCTCCGTGACAGCTGTCCTGCACATGTCCATTACAGACTTCCTGAGATTATAGTGAATTATTGCTGCTATATTACTGCACTTCTTGTCAGTTCAATGGCATAAGTGAATTTCCTGATGGGAGAAGATCAGAATGTAAAGAGCTTTCTACGCAGATTATTTCATGACCAGAGAGCAGCAAAAAGAATGCCACAGGAATAGGAATGGGAAACAGAGATTGAAGGGATGCCACACTCTGTATCAGGAGGTATGAAAGGAAGATCAGAAAGGTTTTTGATGAGGCAGAGCCATACAAGGCCTTGACTGTAAAGGGGAAAGGTGTGATTTTTTTAATTTAAAGCTGTGTGATAGAGGGTGCACTGGGTGGAACCATGAACAGGCACACAGGCAGTATGCTCATTGTGGTGAACTTTTTCTTCTTTCGTAACAACATGGGAAATCCCATTGACTACAGGATTCTTAGGATTCGTTTCTCATAGCTTTTCTTATATGTGCAATAATTCGCCATCTTTGCCACTGAAGTTTCTTGCAGCTCATCTCTGTGCTGCTCCAAAGGCAAAAGCATAGTCATGCATTGACAGGGAGGTAGGGAGGTAGCACGACACAAGGGCTCCCATTTGGAGGAGTCTCCTGCCCAGTCAGCCAAACGGCCGTGTCTATTGCCACACGGGCCATGGCACGGGATGGAGATGTGACATATCAGGCTGGCATGTCGCCCTGACTGGTGGCACACTCCCCTACAAAAGCCTGTCATCCTCCGTGTCCTGGGACCTCTCATCTCAGACATCACTCCTAATCTCACATTGTCCCTTGCATTAAGGGAAAAGAGATTTGAAAGAACAAAGGAAACAGAAAACTTTTAGGCTTCCACTTTCTCCTTTGAATTAATCAGCTCTGGCAGATTTGTGGCTTCCTCTGACCCTGAAGTCTTACTTTCTGCTAGCACATCAGGCACTGATTTTCCTCTTCATTCCCTTGAAGCAGGCATTCGAGTGATCTTTCTCAAAACTGACAGGGACAGGGCTTATTTCCAGTAAAAGGGCATCGTATTTAGCTGTGCAGGGTAAGTGAGGTTAGTAGAATAGGTACATTGGAATAATGAGAGCTCAGAGGGCAGCAGACTTTTGATATATTTATGTAGTTAAATGTAACAAATTCAGACACTGACATTTATTTCCTTATTATACACACTCATAAAAAACCCCTCTGATTTTGTTTTTTTTTTTCCCTCTTTCAGTGCTTTCCTATTTCCCTTAACCTCTGTGTTGCAGTGTTGCTAGACAGTCTACATGAAGATACCCTTCCTGCCCCGGGGAAGATCCAAGATAAGCAGAGAAGTGACATACAAATGGCAAGGGGGAGAGAGTGATCTAATCGAATGGTCGCCAGCTTTGTGCATTACGACAGGAAAAGCATGCAGAGCAAAGGAAAGCACGCTCCTGGCTGCTGAAAGATGCACGCTGCTCTCCCCGATCTTTTGTTCGTCCTTGTCTTCTCATCCTCTTCTCCCTTCCTTACACTCTCTTCATGTATCTCAAGCAGAGATGGTGTTAAGGCTTGAGGGATGCATGGCAAGTGTGGTCCGTGCACATATTGGCTGTTTTGTTTGTTTTTCAATTAACTTTTCTGGCTATCTCTGTCTCTCCTTATGGCCTTCAGACCCAGACAGTAACAAGGCTGCTCCTTGCTAGATTCGGCTCCATCCCTTTCCCACCGTCTGGTGAGTGCCTAACAGCTGCTGATGATCTTTGGCTTTTTAGCATTTTATATGTGCTTTCAATTTTGCAGGTAAGGGTGGAAGAAAGGCTCTTCTCCTCCCCTCCTCTCACCACCCTCAAGCTGCTTTTCAGGTGTAGGATCTGCACTACTGAGCACTGCCAAAGCTTTTCCTGTACTCCAGCTTCACCACATGGTCCATCTCTGGCTGGGGTGAGTGAAGTGAGGGGAGAGATAAAAATAATCTCCTGTTTTGAAATATTTTACTTTGAAACTTTGGATTCCAGATGGGTATCTATTTTTAAAATTTCATTCTTTAATGCATTAGATATTTGAAATTTAAGAATAAAAAAGGTGAATGTCTTTGTTCCGGGGCAAATTAAATATTACTCTTTTATTTTTTCTTTTTCTTTTTTTTTTACAGCTGTTTGGCCAGGCTGGAAAATCATCTGGAGGTGTATGAATAACCTCAGGGCTTCTGTCTCTTTTTCCCGCTCCAAGTGAGCCATAAATACAGAAAGAAGACAGAAGCCTCCCGGTGGCACAGAGCAATCGTGGCAGTGATCTAAGAGCGCAGCTGGTGTCACGGAGCCTGCCCGGCCACGCGACCAGCTACCCCTCGCTGCCTGCATGCACTGCGCTGAGGGAGGCTGCTCTGCAGCAGGAGAGGAGGCAGCAGCACAGTGGCCTGGCCCTGCGGGGTTGCATGCAGGAGCCTTTCTGCTGCCAGCACCCTAATGGAAATGGGGGCATTTTCTCTGAGCTGACCCAAGAGTGGCCACTGAGCTCCCCATGTAGCACCTCCAGACCTTGGGTTTGTCTCAGCCTTTGGAAAGGCCCTGTTGTGAGGGAGCTTTGGCCTGTAGATGCTCTGGGTTGCAACAACACACATGGTGTGCACTGTGGTCTGAAAGAGGCATCAGAGGCTCCCCTGGCATCACGATACGCTCAGGTCTGCACACTTACCTCATACAGAGCCTCTGTGGGTGCCTCAGACATACAGACCACAAGGTGGCAAAGGCCCTGGGACAAAACTCCAGCAGAACAGTGATACAGCAGAAGAGCTCAGAAACCTGACCCGAATGCAGGAAACTCCTCTAACCACCAATATTCTGTCCTTGAGAGGGTTAGCCAGTGGAAAGACACACATATGGCAAGGCCTATCTTCTCTTCTGATTCCTTTTTCCATCCTCTTTTCTCACAGGGAAGAGCTGTCAGATCATAGCTATCCATTTCACACCTCTCTGAGATAGCCAGAACAAGAGACGTGGAGGATGAGCTGCATTCCTGGCTTGCACCCAGCCCGCCTGAATGCTCTTGGACAAGTCATCAAATTCCCCAGCACTCCTCCCTACCACTCCCCATTTAACAGAGCTTGTTTTTTTCTCTCTCCAGCATTTTTCCTTCTCTGCAACAACTGTAGGCTCTTCAGCTGGGATTCATCCTACTTGATACGCACAACTAAAGTGCCGGGTAAATGGCTTGTCCCTGTCAATGTCTGTATTTATAGATTCTGGAAGGACAGAGATGGGTGTTTTCAAAGGGCAATTCAGATACAAGGTACTGGTGTAGCATGAATCTGAGCTGCAAGCGCCTTTCTCTGAGAGCCTGTTATAAGGAGTCATAGCTGGAGCTTGGATGATACAACAAGTAAGAAAAGTATAGTAGCAAAGTTGGGCAATCTTCAATTAAATGTGTGAAAAGTGGTGGAGGCTTCCTATCCATCTGTTGAGAGGACTTTGGCTGTTATCTATAGTGCAGTTCTTCCCAAGCCCATTTTAATTCTTAATCGCAAAGTCACTTGTATAGTTTCTGAATTCTCAGAGAGAACTATAGGTACCCCTGAGCAGACTTTCGTCTGATGCCATAACATTACCATAACAACATTACCTTTTCGTAGGATGCAGGTAATAAAGATTTTTGTAGTAACTTTTGAAATTCCTGTTGAAAACCACCTAACTTCATTAATGCAAACTGATGTGAGCTTGGAAAGGCAATCTTTGCTGACCCAGCTCAAAAAGCACTGAGATTTCAGCAGAGGAAAGGTTGCAGTGACGTCAGTGGGTTTAAAACTAAGGACAGACTAGTGGGATCTGCATATACACTGGTGAGTGGACTTACTTTAGCAGGATGGAGCCCTGCTGTGAGGCTCCTGGAGGTGGGTTGACTTCTTTGCAGGGCTGTGAAGAGGACACACACGCTCTTGTACCTCATCCCCTTCCTTCCACTCCGTTAGTCCCATTCCTCTTGACAGGGGAAGGGCTCTGCTGTGTTGCTGAGGGCACAGGAAGCTAAACCGCATTTTTTCTAGGTAGCTGTTGATCCTAGCCCAAAGCCCACCCTGTAATTTTTCACACTGTTGGAGGACTAGAAGGGAGACAGAGCCTTGCTTGGCCCCCTTCTCTGCCTGAGAGCATGAGGAGTAAAACGTTCCTTCCCTCTTTGCATCCTCAGACCAGCACAGTGCAGCACAGCATATAGAGTCCGCCTGACAACATACACACAAAGATGCAACTCCAGAGCCTGGGCAGTTATGGATATTTCGCAGGAGTAAAACGGTTTGGTTATTATTACCTGACAGCTGTCTGAAGACAAGACTAGATTACAGGAATTCTTATCCCATATCCAGCACTGACTTTGTCATTCAAATTCGTGTGAATTGTTTGGTTTCCTTTTCCATGGCTCCTCCCTCAGCAATATGCCGTTAATATTTATATATATTTAATTATCACACCGTTTATATGTATACACTTCATTGCAGTGATGTAGATTAGTTTCCCAAAACAGGGCCAGAATCGACCTTGACAGCAGATTTTTATATCTGGAAATAGGACTTCAATTCACCTGCTGCAAAATGTTTGTGCAAAGTGAGAATTAAGCTGAACTTTAGAAGAAAATCCTTGAACATTACAAGAGTGTCTAATTTTGAGTATGTTATTTGAGAGCAGCAGTACTAAAAAATAAAGCCTCATGGCAGAATGCATGGCAAGGACACTTTACAAGTGGGTGAGGACATCTACTTACATCCCCAAGTAGGTTTCTACTGATGTTATCATTTGCATGACTAAAGTTAATATCATATAAAGATGTTCTTTAAAGCAAATTCAGTGCTTGGTAAAAATCCACTCACAGCTAAGCTCGAGATTGATTCTTAATAGGAAGCAATAGAAGGTGCCTACATTTTTAATGGCCATTTTATGAGAGGTGCCTGTGTAACGAGGTGGGCTTGTAGAGCCCGCCTTGTACCGCCAGGGGTCACAAGGAAAACATTGACGCTCAACCACTGCCATCCCGAAGAGGGAGAAGTGGGAGCATCGGCGAAAACATGGCTTCGTTCACCGCGAGTAAACCAGGATTGGAAAACACGGGATCCCCGGCAGCTGAGGGGGAAGGTGACAGGGTTACCGACGCAACCGCCTGTTTCTGCGGGTGGGAGCTGCGGGCCCGGCCGCAAGGAGAGCGGCTCTTGGTCCCCCGCGGAGTACAACAGCGCGGAGCTGACATCTGCTGCCCTTTCGTGTTTGCCTATTCATGAACACTGCTCTAGGAAACTTTATGTGTTTTTCAGTCATGTATGCTGAATCTTAAAGTCCTCTAGAAACCTGCATGAATATTAAAAAAAAAAAAAAAAAGAAAGAAAAAATGAAGAAAGATTGTTTAGCATAAGAACCAGCTTAGGTATATCCATGCTGACCATACTGCCAAGCTTTAAATAATTATTAGAGTCAAGGCTATAATATATATGCAGATAATTTGCAAAAGAAAATGTTTTTTTTTTTTTTTTTTTGTCAGAAAAATTATTGACAATGAGTAACTTATTTTTTCTTTCTGTGCCTTTATGAACATTTTGTCTTTGAAGTATGTTGAAAAAGACGGGACTGAAGATGGTAAAGTGAATTTGTTAGTTTTTTCTAATTCAAAAAATGTCAAGCCAAGCAACTCTGCTGTAGGAAAAGTACCAAAATTATCCTATAAAGCACCATCTTGTCCTAGCCAGAGGTCTGTGCGCTGTCACTTACTGGTGGCCAGGATTAGTCATCTTCCTGTGGGGAATAGATATGAGGAGACATAAATGGCATTAGACATAGAAGCAACAGCACTAATGAGACAGAATTTCCCAATTCCCTCTGCAGTTTTACAACTCTATAATACACACTTTTGCTGTATAAAGACTGAATATTTAGTCATATATATTCCTGTTTTTAAAAAAGAATAGGTGCTCTGAGAAAACCTCAAAGTTAGTGTTTCCTGAGAGATATAGTTCTCAATGAAAATCCAGGTTATTTTTTCAAAAATGGCAAAACATATTTCTCAGCAGTGGCTAAAAATATGCTTCATCTTGCAGTGAGTTATTACTTACCACTCTGAAAGGGAAGTTTATTACAGAAATCCTGACAGCTCATTAACTACCTTACTAAAGAATGGTTGTGCTGTAGTAAAACTCCCATCACTTCATCTATACAGCAAAAGAAAAGATAAAATGAATCAAATGTTTACAAATTGCATTCAACCACCAATCGCAGAAACGGAGGTCCTCAAGTTCCAGGTTACCGTCATGGTTGTATCGAGTCCTAGGAAATGAGCCCTGGGAAATGAATGAAGAGAAAGGCCACCAGGATCCTCCTTATCTGCCACATCATTGTGGGAAGATGCGATTGCTGTAAGCAGCTTGTTTAATCCTCATACAGCTTGACCACCTGCTTCGGTGCTTCTTGCACTTCCACAGATTAGGATTTCTTCTTGCCTCGCCATAATAGGAGACTCCTAGGATGAGGAACTGTTTCTGGGGTGTTTTTGCTATTTCTAGGAGCTCCCCACAGAAAAGTGCTGATCCACTGTTTGTCACAGAAGTAGCATTAACCTTTCTTGACAGAGATTTTTTTAGCCTAATTTTTAAAATCTCCCATGAAAGAGGTTCGGCGGCATGTGTAGGTCTGAAGATTTAACTACATCTTCACTGATGCAGATCAGGCCATTTAACTTTTGTCTTGTTCTTAGCAGATGGAGATAAAGATTGGTTTTCCTTGTTTTTTTTATAATCTTCAGGAAGCCAAGGGACTGGTATGTGCTCCTAACCTACCCTCACTCCTATCTAAGCAAAGCAAAATCCCTAAATCTGCTCTTAAGTAATATTTTCAAAGTTTCCTATCATATTTATTACTCTCTTCTGGTCCACATGTAGCCATATCTTTCTCTACAGTGTGATTGCCAGACCTGGATAGAATAATGCTCTAGCCAAGGCCTCATTATTATGGATCAGAGATTTGGTGTCTTGCTCATCACAGTCCTGTCAGTAAATCCAGGGATGGGAGTTGTTTTTTTTATTTTTTTTATTTGTTTGTTTGTGGCACCAAACACAACAGCACCATCATACACATTTTGAGTTTGTAAAATACAACAACTACCAAATCCTTTTACACGGTGCAGGTGACATTGGTGACTTACTGTTAGTTCTGCATTGTGTATTCGTGCATTTAAATCTCATGACTAAAATTTTCTGCATTTCTTCTTACTGATTTTATCTTGTAGACCTTGGTTCCCTTCTCCAGGCTTTCAAGATCAATCTAAATTTTACTCATGTCCCCAAAGTACTTGCATGATTTTCAAGTTTAGTGTCAACTGTGAATGGAAAAAAAAAAAAATCACAGAATCACAGGCTGGTTGAGGTCAGAAGGGACCTCTAGAGATCACCTAGTCCAACCCCCCTGCTCCAGCAGGGACACCCAGAGCACGTGACACAGAGTTCCATCCAGGCGGGTTTGGAAGATCTTCAGGGAAGGAGACTCCACAGCCCCTCTGGGCAGCCTGTTCCAGGGCTTTATCACCCTCACAGGAAATAAGTTCTTCTGCATATGGAGATGAAACTTCCCTTTTCTTTTAATTTATACCCACTACCCTTGTGTTCCATTGTGTAACATAACCAAATTTAAGGGAGATGCCTCCTGACCATCACTTGAAATGCACCCCAGTTTGGCAAAAATGCTTATCTATCTCAGCCTGTTTTTCCCTCAGTGTCTGGGATAGGTAGCTTGCAATGATCTTATGTAGAAAATAGGTAGGAATCAGCAGCAGGCATTCACATTTGTTTCTTAGGTGTCTACTTGTGCAGTAAGTTGACATTGTAGTCAGTGGCTGCCAAAGAGTTGTTCTGCTCATCCTCAGGCAGACTCTACTTGGTCAGATGAATTTGTCCTCAGGCTCCCTTGGTCGTACCAGCTAATGGCTCTGTAAAATTATCCATAAATAAGTGTACAGTGATGCCCTTAGAGGAGCTGTGTGGGGCTGGCATATCTGACAATGGGTCGATGGCAGGTCTATCCCCCTTTCAAGCCATAGCTGGAGGCCAGCAAGGATGTCCTAAGACACCTCAAAGTCTACTGAGCACCTTTATGGGCACAAAAGCGTGAGGTCCAGATCTTGTCACTACTCAGGAAGTTAGACGTTTGGGTTGCATGTAGACACCTACATGGTAAATGACAGAAATGATATGCTCATATTGGAAGATGAATCTTGTCTTTCCTATCTCCCATTTTGCTTAGGAGAATGCCATGTAGAGCAGTGAAATGCCATATAAAGGTCAAAGTAGACCACATCTATTGTTACGCCCAAGGCCACCTGTTTAGTCAAAGACTGAAATTAGATTGGTTTGACAAGATTTTGTCTTCTTGGTAATTCTATAATAGCTAGCTATTTTTTTTCAATTACTGTAGATGCTTTCATGGTGTTTGCTTAATAATTTGGTCTATATACTAAAGTTATATTCTCTGAACTCTAGTTCGTAGGTGTCTCCCTCTTCCCCCTTTTTAAAAATATGTTGCCTTTCTGAGCTTCACTGAGATCTCCCATAAGCTCTTGAAGATAATTGCTAGAGTTTCCAAGATTGCTTCATCTTGCTTTTTGAGTATTCCAGTGCATGTTTTTTTGGGTGTTACTAATTTGAATACATTTATTTAAATGTTGTTTAACCTCTTCTTTTGCAAGCTAATCCTGCTTTTCTATTCCCTTATTAAAATTAATTATGTTAAATATCTGGTGCTAATTAGTTTCTTTTTTTGTGATGACTAAAGCTATTGAATACTTTGGCCATTGTGGCCCTTCTCCCTAGCTAATTGCCAGACCTGTGCTTTTCTTTGTCTTTCTCTTACTTTCCATTGTCCTCCATGTCCCTTGCTATTAGTAACACGTTTTTTGTCTTGGCCATTCTAGAATTAATATTTCATTTCATGGATGGGAGAATGAGTGGAGAAATGCTATTATTCCAGATGCCAGTGTCAGTTACCATTAATATTATCTAATAATAGTATGAAAACCAAAAATGTTGATTGACTTCTTTAGTGTAGTAGTGTTGTATTGTTATGTGATTAATGTATCAAATGTACATGAAATGACAGACTTTTTTTTTTGCAAGACGTTATGCAATAGTCTTTATTTGTCAATGGACTAAATGAGACAAAATTGAAGGATATAGGCTGTAGCTTCAGTTTAACAACATTAAGGCTTGCATCTTTAGTTCCACTGTTTAACTTCAGGTTATGAAGGTCATTTTGTTACCATCCTTTCCCTTGTAGACAACCCAAGTAGCAATCTAATTAATATAGAATCATAGAATCATAGAATCATAGAATGCCTAAGGTTGGAAGGGACCTCTAGAGGTCATCTAGTCCAACC
>JAWLRI010000540.1:2735830-2760873 GCA_034781795.1 Crypturellus tataupa | reverse complement strand
TTCTTGGCCACGAGGGCACACTGCTGCCTCATGGTCAACTTGTCGTCCACCATGACGCCCAGGTCCTTCTCAGCAGAACTGCTCTCCAGTAGATCGGTCCCCAGCCGATATATAGCTATTACAAAGGCCATATTGGAAAAAATGTCTGGTTTTGGTGGTAAATTCTGGTCAACTCCAAAAGTTTATTTGAATTAATGAGAATTTCTGGGCTCATTGGGAATGTCTAGCAGCAAAAGCCAAAGATATTTGCTAAGGACAACTAGCCCATCATTCAACATGGTTGTGATTAAAGCTTAAAATGGTCTTGGATGCAATCTTTTGAACTCCAAATTATGGCTCACATGATAGATTGAGGCAGAAAAGGTTTACACTTCATTATGTTGCGAGGTGATGGATAAGCTGGCAACTCCATTTGATCAGTGAAGTGTAGGAACAGGTCAGATGAAGAAGCAGACTGAGCAGGTTGAGAAATGAGAATATAAAGTTAATTGTGGACAAGATTAATTTCCTTTATAGGATTATGTGGGAGAAGTATTTGAAATTGTTTGGAAGGTGTTTCTAATTTCAGAAGACAATGATACTATTTAGCGCTGCACGTGGCTTTAGGCACATAAATTTAATCTATAGATTTCAAAGCACTTCACAGACATGGAAGCTGTTAATCTTTTTGCTCTGCTTTGGAAGGGGAGGCACTGACAACTCTAGAAAACTGATGCTTTGCCTCAACTTTTCCCACAAGTGCACAGCAGGGCCAGTACAGTGTCCTACTGTCCCAGATTAATCCATCCACAGACTTCAGATATTCAGCACCCAATATCCTTTTAATGTCTTTGGAGAAAACTGAGAGTTTGATAGAAACTCAAACTTCTTTGGAGAACACTGAGAAAAAGAGAGTATGTTTTTCCTGGAGAATTATTTTGAATCCCTGGAGAATGGAGAGTCATGCCAACAGCAGAATATTATTTAATTGGCACCTTGTGCTGACTGTAGGACTCTGAGCGTGTAGTATCCCCACACATCAAAAGAAGATATGAGTGAAGTCTAGCTGCAGCCAAATAGAAGGACACAGGAGTACCTTTGGTCACATCTTGGTGCTGTGTCAGCATGTGACATCCTAATAAGCAGCTTCTCCGTCTTCAGTTTTCATGGGAAGAAAGCCTGGATGTAGAGGTCTGATGGAAGCTGTGATACACTCCAGGCTCATCCTTCCCTCTCAAGGGCTGATGAGTGAGGACCTTGGAGTGTGCAATTACATTCACATGCCATGCAGTTGCCTTTGTGCATCTGCTGTGCGAAATGCAAATGCATTTGCACAAAAGCACAGTGAAAAAAAATATGTCTGATTTCTCATCAGACATATGCAAATTGGATAATGTCTGTGTTGTTTTGGCTCAGCTTTCTAAAGGCTGCAGTGAGTCCTCACATTTCACTGATGTTTGTCATGCCCTGTTCCTTAAGTGCATATGAGATGCCTGGTCATCTTGAACATCCATGCCTTTGTAACCTGCAGTCCTCTAAATTCCTTAGGAAGAACTCTGGCCCGCTGAAATCAAAGGCAAAAAATACTGCAGGCTGCAGGCCAGTATTTCTTTCCTATCTCTTTGCCATCATTAAGCAGAAGTTATTTGGTTTTAGATACTGGATGTCTCATCATTCTGAATAGGCTGCCAAAAGCTGTAGGAAAAAAAAATCCCAACACTTTTTCAATCATTTTAGTTCTTGGGAAACCTGAAGTTGTGCATAGATCTCTCAGTTTTCTCAGTGCATATTCTGTCAGTTTGCCTCTTTTAAGAGTGCCCAATTATATATCTGTTGCAGTCATATGAAAAAAACAGACATTTCATAGAATAAAGAGTTTCACAATGTGGTTGCTTCATATTAAAAATATCGCTTGCAGTATTCACAAATCCTGACTATTAACAGGGGCATTCATAGAGCAGATGGGCATCTTTTCAACTACCAACTTTGGGTACTTGACGGGAGAAGAGAATTTGTAAAGGGAATGTAGCTGCATGCAGGTGTTAAGGGGGCTGATGACTTTTCTTAATAACAGGGAGATGTAGTTCTAATCATGACTATGAATGAGCATGTCTCCTGGCGTCTAGTGACAATGCAAAAGTCACAGGCAATATCCATCACATCAGAAGTAGCTGGAACTCCTGTGAAACACAGATTCTGCCTGTTACACAGTCAAAATGACAATGAAGAAAATAGGAATTTTGTCTGAATTGCACGTGGTGCCATCACATGTTTTTTGAAGCCTGAAAATCTAAAACTTGGGTCTATACTCATTTTCTGCAGTCATTTTTCACTCATAATCTGAATGGGAGAAGAAATAAATGTGTAAATGATGATATCTTCTCATATAAAGCTGAATTCTCCTCTGCACACTTCGGGCTCCCTGCATTTAAACAGAAAAAAAAAGATGAAAAAAAGTACTTAGAGTATTGCTATATGTAAGAAGACCAAGTTTTGAAAACTCATTGAAAGAAGGGTTATAGCAACAGCATTACCAAGTTCTTCTACGGTAGTTTTCATCCAGACAGTATTTGTATTATTATTATAATTAGTATTATCATTAGCCAACATGGAATGTGTGCGTCTGCACAGTGCAGATGAACCCAATCAATGTATGTGTACAGAACAGAAATGCCCATAAATATTCATCTGAAATATTATTTCAATAGAACAGCTCATATCAACAAAGTCGAAGTGATTTTTATAGGGATGAGGGGAAATTATTTTCTACCAGCTTGTTCACTCAGTATGTATTTCTCCTAAGAAAAGGACAATGACCATGAAACTATCATTAATCTTCACAAATGATTGATTATTTAATTGTAGTAGCTTTTCATGCAGCTAAATAATTGCCAGTTGATACAGAATTGTACTCAAGATTTACAGAGTAAACACCCATCACATTTTAGACATCACACAATAGCCCAAGTTATAATTATCAGTTCATCATTAATATTGTTAAGCATATCACGTAGACGCTGGGAATAAATCCCCAAATACCAAAACCTCAAGCAGCATTCTAATTGAAATAAAACAACCTTCATGTGCAGGTTATTCAGTAACTTAAAATTACTATATTTAGCCGCATTGCTTCCCTGCATTTGAACTGGAAGTATGGCCTATTGTTTTGGGCTAAACTGCTATGATGCTATGAAGAAATGCTGTCAAGATAATAAAATATAGTAAGCAACAGAGAACTAAACTCCAGCAGTGCTATTACTAGACTATGTTATTAATTTTGGATTAGATGTGAGTGATGGGTTTAACATTTACACTAGAGATCAATGTGGAAGAATTCCTCACAATTCTTCTTTATCAAAAAGTGGCCTTTATGACCTCTCTAAAGAGCGATATGTGAACAATTTATAGCTAAATTATATGATGCTGCTAAAGCTATTGGCAAATAATAAAGTCTGTTGGCAATGATAAGTCGTGGCATGCAGTAGAGAAATCTTTGATGCCCAGGTTTTACCATCATTAAAAAAATGGTGGAAAAAAAATGGATAGAAACAGAGAATCTATTTGAGAGGAGAGCAAGTGGTTGCGTTGTTCAGCCAAAATCTTGCCCAGAATGCAGTTAACAACCATCTGCCTTCATACTATTTGTCTGTGGCTCTGGCTGTGCCTGACCTACTTGTGACACTTACGAGCAGATGTGTATCAGGATACAACAGATGAGAGAACCTAGGTTGCTGCCAAAAGGACTCCACACATATTGGGAAGGATGAACACCAATAAATCAGGATCAGATGGGATTCATTGTGCAGCTTTTTCAGGGTTGAGAAATAGTTGAATTGTTTTATCTATTAAATGAATCAATAAAAGATGTAAAAGTAATATATCTTCTTGGTGTATTTGTCTTAAATGGCAGCATAATGGTTGTGTCCACAGAGGACCTTTTATTTCCAGTGCATCGCAGACCAAAATGTAAGTTTGATGCCTGGAAATTAAGACTCACCAAAATGGCATCAATTCCATCCTATTACCTCCCACTTACCTCCTATTTATACTTCATTTAGCTTGTATGAATGAATGACTGAGGCATAATATCAGAGTCTGGAGGCATAAAGTAAGTATTTAAGTTGTTCCAGGAGGTGGACAATGAAGGGGGAGGGGAATGCTTGAAAGGATTAAAGAAGAAGATTAGCTGAATGTAGGCGCATCATTGGAAGGCAGTCTCTCGTGTACGTGGAATATACTGACAGGTGAGGTGAAGATGCTCTGTGCTGCCAACACGTGCTGCATAGAAATGAAGATAAATGCGTGTTGGTCTGATATCCCATATCTGTGTGAGAGAAGTCAATCTGCAATTATTCATTCAAATGGTGGGAGATGATATTTTGTGGGAAACACTCGTAACTTGGAAGCGTTGTTCTATTAGGATGGCTGAGGAAGGTCCATAGCGAGGAATTTTTGAGGGGTAGCCTCACTGGTGTGAGGGGTGAAAGTTAAGGCTGTATATGGGCCTGAAACTTACAATTTAAAAATAACATCAATTCAATTTCATTCAATTACAAATTCAATTTCAAATTCAATTTAAAAATTTCAGCATATTTCTAATATTTTATCTTCTATAAAGATCTGTTTTAATATGGTAGTGGTGATATGGCAATCTTACAACCTGTTTTAATAGAACTTCATCTAAGGATCTGTTTACAGCAGGACAATCCCTCATTAAAAATACTTTGTATAGTGACTTATCTACGCAAAGAACAGTTTTCTTGTCTCATGTTTGGATGTACTATATCATCAGTTAGTTTATCACAGGCAATTCATAAACATCTGTATCAACTGGCTACATGGCTATGTGACTTTAAACAGGAAGACCAGAATTTTTCTTCAAGTGTTGCCCCAACAAGTGAGCAACAAAATTTATGAGCAAATGACATAATAATAATGCATGTATCTTCCCAAAGAGAGCAGAATAAATTTAGAACACAAATTTGTGCCCTTTTTGTATTGTTATGATCATTAGTAAAAATAGCATCAATTTAGCGCTATGTTATTGTAATCCCAATATGTTTTCAGAATCAGAGCTAAGCCTTTGATGTCCTTGAATGCATACAAAAGCTGCACATTTAGAAAGAGCTTTTTTCCCTAGTATTTGTGTTCCCTCTCCTCTAATGCACAGCTCCCTTCATCTCCTACCCTCTGTTCACTTTTGCATCTATTGCAGAAACAACCGAGGATCCTAAATTTTATGATATGATCCTAGTAATGGCTAGTTCAGTATTTTGTTACCTTGTAGTTAGCTGAATTAGAACTTTGGAGTCACCTTCTCGTCTTTGGGCCTCCAGGTCTCCGTGTGCTCTTGTAATCCTTTCACAGCAATGTTCAAGGAATTGAGCAATATTGTTCTCTGTGCTCATGTTTAGATGCTAGAAAAGAGGCTTTCAGGCTGTACTGTCTGGTTTATATGCTCTTGATCTTTTAAAGTGCTGGCTGGTCATGTGGCTCTGGTTGATCCTTTTTTGTTGACAGATGGTTAATACACAGCTAAAACTTGGGAAACACTTCTGGCCCCTGTCCTCAGCTGGTCCATCAGCCAGTTTGCAGAAGCTCAGCTCCTTTAAAAGGTGATGTGGGAAGAATTTGCTCAGAATTTCCAGATGGAGGGCAGTCCTCCAGCAATATTCTTACCCTGCATTTTTCATGAAAGCTACAAGGTCTTTTATTTAACTTGACATTTAGAGCAAGTATCAGCAATTTGTGCAACTCATTGATAAAATTACATTGAAATGGCATTTTTTAAGATGGAACAAGGGAAAAAGAATAACGCTTTTTTCTACACTAATGATTTGAAAGCTACAGGTAGATTTTGGGGAATAAAAGTTCATGAATTAATTGTGCAGTTTATATTTGTGTGATCTTCTGACAGATTTTCATTGTAGTGTTTATTCTTTAGGATTACTTAACAATCACAAGACAATAGCTTAATCCAGGCCCAGCAGACTTTCTTTTCTGAAAGTCTATTTAGTGGGCTCGCTTTTGTTTTGTGTTCTGTTCTGTTCTGATGCACTTACAGAAAGCACAACCTTGCTCCTGCCAGAAGATGCTGACAGCACCCCAGCAGCAGCTGCCAAGCCATCTAAACAGTGTCAGCAAAGTTAGTTGTTCTTAGTGTTTTAGAGAATTAGTGCCAGACACTAATTCCTTTTATTTCAGAAGGTGGCATTCATCTTGCCTAACCATAGGCATCTGCAAAGGAGATATCTCCATCACAACCAGGCACCTACTCACTTCCTCTTATCAGCACAGAGAAATATGCCCTTCTACTTTAGAAATCCTCTTGTCCCAAAGTAATCATGTAAGGCAGATTATATGAACCATGCTCTAGACATGCATGTTTCCATCCATCAGCCTTTGAAGGGAATTCCAGTCTAGTTCATGTGGAGACTCCTACCCAGTAGACGCCTAAAGTTAGGTGCAATGAATTCCACCTGGTGTCTTTCCAGTGGTTCTGCCTCCTTGGTCGAATAAAGAGCATTTGTCTGTTTTCAAAACAGGATCTTCTTGTGCAGAAGTTTGCTATGGGACACAGTCCTTTTCTGTTGGGGAAGAAGAACTAAAATGGGGCAGCCCCTCCGGCAGTCATAAAAAATAAAAACCAGTAGCGTTCTCCACAGTAGGTAAGGACACAGTAGGATTACCCGTTCCTTCTCTAAGAAAGGATTCCCCATGCGGTGTTTGAAGAGGAAATGTAAGTAAATCATTGGAGTATGATTCAGAACAAAGACCCTCCATATTTCTGCAGTGTCCTTACTTTGTGCTTTGTGATTTTGGGGGGTTTTTTTTGATCAAGGATATGTGTGATGTATGCAGGGAGGGAGGAAAAGAAACAACAACAAAGTATTTAAAACCAATTGATAAACTCAATCAAAAATGCTAAAACATTTTCCTTCTTCTTGTTTACAGTACATATTCTAAAATAGAATGATGGGAAAAACAGAGTGTATCTCCATGCTTACTGCGTTTCTGGAAATGCATCTGTATTTATTACTGGCATCTGCTGTTAGTGACAGATCTTGAGTATAATCCAAAAGTCCTGAATAACACTTGGCTTTCTTTATTATCATAAAAAAACTGCTTTTGCAGGCTCACAGCAATTAACAGAAAGATTGTATTCTGTTCTGTATGCCCTTTACTAGCAGTAATCCAATATTGAATTGCCTCAGAGGGTCTTGGCAATAACTGGGTCAAACTCTCTCATAACTCTTTCCACTTGACCTGGAAAATTGACACTATCATTGCATGGCATAGTATATATGTATACTGTCTAGCCACCGCATGTATTTCAATGTAGGACACAGATCTCTATTTATTCCTCTTCTTTGTATAATTTATTTGAAGTTTATCCATACCTCACCTTTTTTTTTTTTTTTAACCTATGTAGCCTCTAGGTAAAGACAACTTAGCTCCTGCAGAAGCAAAATTCATCTTCATGCAGAATTTATACAGAGCATATTCTAATTAAGTCAGTTAAAGTCACTATCTGCAATTCAGCATGTCTGAACAGCTCTTCATTCATTAGTGATCGCCTGTAAACATTTAGGACACCTTGACCTTGACTAGCTGTGTGTGTAGACAGTGCAGTGTGATTGGGAGCCACAGGCTTTCTCTTGGCAGCGGGATGGCAGTGTCTTTAGCAGCTACCCCAAGTCATTCCCTGGCAGCACTGCAAAGAGTCAAGAGAAATACCAGCTCATGAAGACCTCGCTGTGATGATGCCAGTGGCAAGAATACGGTTGGAGATGTTATTGCCACCCCTGCCCTGAGGAGGCATTTTGTCAGTGTGGTTGGAGGTAGGCTGTGATATGATGCACAGGGTCCATATAGCAGTCATATGGGAACCTAGGCAACCATATTTTTCTACCTTGTGAATGAAACATTTCATCACTTGATTTTGCAGGAACCCAGCATAGTCAGCTGTCCTAATTTTCCCACAAACACGTATTCATTTTTTTTCTTTATGTCTGCCTGGTATATATACTATTAAGGCTTCTTCATTATTACCTAAATAGTCTAAATTATCTAAATAGCCTAAATATTTCACTACATTTCTATACAATACCCTAAATATTTTCTAATTTGGTCATATTGAAAGCCAACATATCAGTAAATCTAGGCTTCTGGAACCAACAGAACAGACAAAGCTGAACATGAGAGGTCTACATGCATGAATGCAAGCGGGCCGAGGAGAGAAAACTACTGCAAAAGTTCGTCTTCTTTGCCCAAAGACCAGGGATTAAAGCAATCCTGAAGAATCTGTGAAATACAGATCTTATTCCTCTCATAACCAGGATGGATTTGAAACTGCACTGCAACTCCTGTTAATATTTAAAAAGTTATTGGAGTAGGAAAAGGCACCCTGATGTTTCAAGTCCCAGATGAATTCCCTAACCTCCACTCTATCCATCTTTCTTTCTCTCCTCCTTTGCCTCTGGCTCAATTCACACATAACCACTGAGCTTCTTTATAAAATGTGCCCCACACTCTCCACTTCTCAGTTTTTTAAATGAACAATGTCTCTGTTTTGCACTTCATTTCACAAGGGATTAAAATGCTTAAAGTAGATTTGACTTCTTTTTCAGGCTAAAATAATAATTGTTATAATTTGCTTCTATGAGATAAACTAAAGCAGTTTTAATTTTGGCTCAGATTTAATTGTTATTATTTTTTTAATGTGACTCAAAGAATCAATTTTCAAAAAAAAATTCCAAATTTCTCTTCTTTTTGTTTATTATACTATCTGCTGTCAACTGCCTTGAGGGTTGGTAAAGTTTCAGAGATGAAAATGTCCAGTGCCAGTTGAGACTAAGCTTCATAATTTAACAGTATTTTCTGTGTTTGAAGGCAGGACTGTTTGAGCTGTTAAGCCTGCTAGTCGCAGTTACACAAAGTCCTATTACACAAGAGTAAAATACTCATAATTGCCAAAATGTGAAAGTAGGGTCCTTGCATTCTGCTCTTATTCCTTGATGTTAAAAAATAGAATGTGCTAATAGAGCAAAATGAGTTTGACTACAGCCTTCTTTTAGGGGAAATTTTACTTAAGTTTATCAGAAACTACCCCATACAAAAACTTTGGAGATGAGGCAAATTTTAACTCTAAAGGAATGCTCGAAACTTAATCAAAATTTTGGGACATTCATATATGTACATTGGCTGTGTTTCCAATATCGCATCCCTCAAGCAAAGGAATGTTAAAGACAGGTGGATTTTATAATCCTGTCCCTACTTCGCTCCATGACAGCTAGGGATCACAATGAAAGAAACATATTTTTCAAGCAGAGACAGCACAGTATGATATTTCCTTTGGCAGCATGCTTTCCCTTGCATGGATTGGCTAAGGCTGTACCTTCCCCTGAAGGGGTGAGGTTAGAAACAACGGGGATCTAGAGAGAGGCAGCAGCTCCAGGCTTCTCTACAAAGAAGTCCCAAGGAATGTCCTGTGCTCTATTTATTTTTATCTCCATTATGCTCACAAATTTGATAAAAGTCCCTACTGAGTTTCAATGAGAGCAGCTATACGCAGAAAGGAAGGATTAGCGACAGCAGGCTCAAGACCGGTCTTTTGAAGGCTGGTGATCTGGGATTAAAAGTGAGCCCTATAAACATTAATAAAATAAATATATATACATATAAAGCCAAATAAGTAAATAAATAAAATAAACAAACAAAACCAAACCATTTCTCACTGGTATCTGTTTACGCAAGTGATTTAATAAAAAAAAATAAGCAACATGATTACACTTTTAATCTTGCTTCATCCCCATCTTCTTCATCTCCAGCTGCTACTCCAAAAGCGTGCGGGTATTTCTCTAAGTGCCGTGCAATATCTGCCAGTCCCACACTTCCTGGATCCATTCACATGACTCAAACAGTTAGAATTGTGTGCTCAGTAATAGCTTTATGGAGATACCTAGATCACCACTGATTACTATGGTAGCCACCCTGTTTGCTACCTTGTTTACATGTAGCCAGCCACCTACACAAGAGACCTCCAAATTTAGAGGTCTTCACCAGGAGGCCAACCCTACACTAATTCTTCATCAATTTTGATGAAGCTAATACAGACGAGTAAGATGTTAAGGAAACTATTACTGATTGTAAAATTAAAGCGAATCCTATCCGAAAAATAAATCCTATTAAAGTAAGAAGGTGGATTAAAAACAGTGCTGTCTGATATTGAAACAGGCTTGTAAAAAATGTTCTGTAGGCTGAAAACAAGCGAACAGAGAACAAGTCTTAACACAGAACATATGTTAAGATTTAATAATGTCTGAGTTAACTGTGCTGGCTGGCACCATGTGTAGGGGAGAAACAAGACAGTAGACAAAGCAACTCCCCCTTGGGTCCCAAAGGGTGAGATTTCTTCAGGAATCTGTGCTGCACACTTCTCTGTGCGATCACCCTGGTCAACCTATGCTGCAAACGCGCAAGTGAAGGGCATGAGTCACTGGACTTACTTCAGATATTCGCCTGAGGATAGGATGAATCACAAGTGCCTGTTCTTCTCCAATAGCTGTGACAGGAGGCAAGAGTGGCCTGCTCAGATGGGTAGATGAGTCTCACTTGGAACTACCTGTGTTCTGCACAGCTTTGTTCCCTCCTCCCCTGGCAAGTAGGAAATCTTGAGAGGACCATAAAAATGCATTGTTTAGACAAAAATAGGGGAATGCCCCAAAATGTTCAGGTTCCTGCCCTGAGTATTAGTTGGGGCTCCTGAGTCTCAAGGAAGGTCTGTGCTGTGTAATCACAGTTGTTGAAGACTTTGCTGAGTCTACATTGATCCAGCAAGCCCTGGCCGTGAGCACAGAGCTATGCTTTGGTGCAGTACCATCAGATTTGGCCCTGCTGGGAGGAGTGCGTGCCGTGTTATGCCAGCTGTCCTCTGCTCAGCACCTGAGCTTGTGTCACCAATCCAGTCTGCGCTGGGGACACGCCGGTTTGCTTGGTGGGGGCACACCATGCTCCCCCGCGATTTGCAGGCGCGTATCTGTCAGACTTGGACTCACAGCCACGCAAAAACCAAAGGCCAGACTTAAATGTTTCAGGAGGAAAGTAAAAAAAATAATAATATATCCACTTAGGATGTGCCACTGTAGGAGAAAGGCAGGCTCAGCAACTGGTATTCAGGCAAAAGGACATTTGAAACACTGTGGGAAAGGAAGACAGATGGGATGTCTCACTGAGAAGGTGTCCTGCTATGACAGTGCACAGCCGTTTCACTCAGTTAGCCACAGACATCAGGCACTGAGGAGAGGAGTTACCATCAGGGAAAAGGAAGTTACTTAGCAGCTAGAAGATACTCATTTTAATATTTTCTCACCATATGCATGAAGACAGCGTTAAGGGAGAAATTAATTCTTACAGATTATCTGCTTTCCAAACCAACTGAAATTCAACAGAGACTGAAATAAATCCATAATGCATGTACTATCTATCTACATTCCAAATCAATATTAGAGATGGGCTACTGGTGTGAAAAGCTGGAGATCCAGGCCAGAGATACGGACAGTATTACAGGGACACAGAGAAATCTATATGCTCGGTGTATTTATCTGCATTCTAAGCCAATATTAAAGCTGGTTTACTCATGTGAAAAATAAGTGCTACATAGTTTGGAGGGGTAGGACACATCAATAACTGTACTGTGCAGACGTGTATTAAATAACAAAGTTTACCCTCATGCCATCTAGATGCCTATCTAGTGCCTCTGTATTGCACAGGGAACCCCAGGAAGAGACAGTAAAGCTTTCAGACAAGAGCTGAACTTATGATTTCTGTTGATTTTCTTTTTTCCAGAACTTGATTGGGAGGTGCTGAAAGTTACTATCCCAGGGCTCTCCTTCCGTGTTGACGATTCCTGCAGGCCCCATCCCAGCACCAGGCAGCACTGCAGCGCCTGGGGACAGCAGTGCTGGCGTCCCTCTGCAGGGACCTCCTAGCCTGGGCCAGCAGCGCCTCCCTTGCCACCCTCCACTCCCTCCCCTGCATTCGGTCCGTATTAGTCATACGGAGACGCAGATCCACCATGTCGGATTCTCCTGGGTTTGTTTGTTTGGTGATAACTCCTGCTTCTTCTCCCGCTGTCGTGGCAGCGCGGCTGTCATAGTATTGACACAGGGGGAAAAAACCTTCCCTTTGCCAGAGGCTCGCCCCATCCCCAGCTTCCCCATCACGGATGCTCGCAGCCCTCACCCACATGCCATTTTATTGTCTGGTGCACAAAAGCTACCGCCTGCCTGCCTGCCTGCTTGCGCAAGCTCCCGCAAGCTGCCTTGCCCTGCTCTTCTCCTTCATCTCGCTCTTTGGATTCGTTCTTCTTTTTAACTTATCAACACCAGGAGTGGCCAGCCGAGCTGAGCCCTTGCTGTTTTCTGAGGCTGCAGTCTCGCCCCCATCAACACCTGCCTCTTTTTAAAATTAATTCCAAATCAATCAATAACTCAATCAGATAAGCCATGCTCTGCAAACATATTTATCTTGCTCTGATTAATATCCTAACAATGAGTCATCAGTCATTTAGCCTAATTTTTTTTTGAAATCTCACAATAGACGAGTCTGTTCTAAAGCTCACCCTTTATTTTTAATAGCAACAAAAGAGTCATTTCTTTAGAAAAGGAAAATACCTCACTCAACATATTCTGATGCTTATGAATATTTATGCCTGAATAGGGCCCCCCACCAACACCTCTCAGACCACTATTGCACATGAGCCTCTGAGAGCTGCTTACAGGTGTAACTTGCAATCTTGTGGGATATCAGTGAAGCTCAGCAAGTCTGTAAAGACAAGGCGTATTCAAGGTGCCCTGGGAATGTTGTGTGCAAATTCTGTTGGGTATCTGCTCTGGGCACAGACCTGAACTTGAACTTGATAAAACAGGCACTTGCTAAAGGTTCAGGTGGAGCCCTCCCCTCTTTGCCTCTCTAAAAGTTCATTTGCCTATATGCGAATGAAAGCAACCAAACCCCACTGTCTGCCTGCATCCTGTAAATCCTTTTTACTGTGAAATTCTTCCAGAAAGGCTTGTCAGATCAGCTGGCTGTGAACACGTGCTGCCAGGAAAATTATTTCGAAAGTCAGGAAGAACAGACTTTTTGTTTTTATAAATGTGGTGGCCTTACCCAATAGCTGTACATAAGACGCATGTAGCAGTTAATGTTCTCTGCCGTAGGCATTCCAGGTAGTCACAGAGAGAAGTGCAATTCTGGAAAGTGCCAGAGTCATATATTACATTATTGGCAATGTGGCAGAGAAGAAAACAAACTCAATTTACATTGGGGCAATGTCTTTTTGTCCTTTTTGGTTTTCTGACAGCTTCTTTATATGAGCTTGTACTTCCAAAAAGAGGTTATTTTCGGTTTCTCTTTGAGAGCCTGTGCTGGCTTTATGCACAGGACTGAGATCTGCCCTCCTCAAGGGCAATTTTATGTCAGATTCTCACATTTGCTTCCTTTGGGGCTTTGGGTGCATCTCATTCTACAAGGTGTTCAGCATTTTGCAAGACCAAGGTCCCAGTCCACCAAAGCTCTTAAGTATATGATTAATTTTTAGTCCCTTTGACTTCGATGACTAAACTGCTTAGCTAGATTCACTCCTAGGCACTTAATCTCCCTACTTGAGTTCTAACATTAGCAAAATGAGGATAATTCTTTCTTTAATATAGAGGGATACAGTGAGCATTAATTAGTTAATGTATGTGGAGTGCTTTGGAGATATAAAGGCTATCTAGATGTTAATTTATGCAGATACTAGAGAAGTAAAAGGAAATAATTGCTATCTCTCACCTGTGCACAGTTTCAGAGCAGCATTCATTCCCTCACCCCGTGCAGAACAGAAACTAAGCAGCGAGACAAGCCCACGCTCAGGAGACACTCAGAGCACACTTATCAGATTTAACACACTATTCCATTTAAGGGAATGCAATCAGCTCTGTATTTGCATTTCCCTTGCAAATGAGCTTCGCTGACTCCGTACAGTTGGCTTTGCACTAGCTGCTTCTCATTTTTCAGTGCCATGATAGCAAACTGTCTCAGCGCCGTAGCATGCTTTCATCTAGCGTGTATCTATATTTAATTATGAATCTGGCAAGAAGACACCAGTGCAGGTGATTGGTGGATTTGTGCAGTTTCCTGCTTTGAGATCCTGAATTTGGGCCATGTGAGATTTGTTTTGGCCAAGTGCTTATCTTGGATCTATAGATAAATAAATAAAACACATAAAAGGAGCTGTTTTATCTCACTTGATTCTCAGCTGTTAACGCAAGGTTTGTGTCAGAACAAGTCCTGTAAAGTTGCTTCGAGGAAGACATCCTTGCAATTGGCTAGAAGGCCTGGTGTTGTTATCTCTCCAAAAATGGATGCGTCAGATTGGGAAAGCCAGGACAGTCACTAGATCACCTTCCTGTTTGATAAATAAAAAGAAAACACCGCAAACTCTAAAGCCAGGTCTCTCTCCTTATCAGTTAAATAAAAGCTGAGTTGAAGAATCTTTGGAGTTTCCCATGAGTTGTCCTGTCAGGATTTCTGCCCTCACACTCTCTCGGCTAGATCTTGCTCAAAGAAAGTATTTCCCCATCTGAAAATGCAGAGTAAATCGAAAAGCAGGACTTCCTTCTGCGTTCTTCAGCCAACCTGCCTGTGGATGTAGGGAAAGCGGGGACACCCAGGCTGCACCTCAGCTTGCCCCTCTGGACCAACCCCTACGTCGCCGCACAGATGGGACAGCTCTGTCCAGGCGCAAAGATCATGGCAAAATTTGCCTTACATAAAGCACCCACTGCCTGCAAGACACTGCTGGAATTTGTTAATAATACACTGTAAAATCTCGACAACAACTCTATGTACCCTTATGCTTTGATTTACATTCTCTCTTCCCCTGATGAAACCACATTAGATTTTATTGCTAGTGAGCTGGACTGGCTTGTTGATAATAGAAAATAAATATTATGGAGGAGAAACGAACAGAGTAAGTGTTTATACTTTTCATTATACTTGTTTACCAAGGTACATTAGGTCCTGAATCTGTTTTTAGGTCCTGAATCTGTTTTTATTCATTTTTAAGATGAACAGTATTTTTCTAAAGAAGTGAATTAGATCACTAATGCAAAGAATGCATGAATCTTCTGACTGACACATGGGAACTTTATGGAAATTTCCTTCTTGCCTGTAATAAGGATATCACCAGTGAGGTAATTGGAGCCCAGTTCATGGAGATAACAGCCATATGTCAGGGATTACTGCTTACGGTAGAATTTCACCTGATGAAGGCCATGCTGGCTGTTAGCAAAATTAAGTTTAAAGTCGCTGAGCATAGGACTGCTTTCAAATATTTAAATAGAGCAGCCAAAGCTTACAGTATTAAAAACAGGATGCAAAAATTGACATAGTAACACCATGGGAACCTGCTAGTTAGTGTCTTCGTTAGAACAAGTTAATTATACTGTTACAATAAGCTAGTGTTTCTTAAAATGTATTACTAGCCCATCAAAAGTAAAATATTGCAGAATTGGATTTTATTTTTAACTTGGAAGCTTTTGAAAACACAAGTGTTTTTCTGTTTACATTATAATACCAGCCATAGGCTCTGCTTGGGCTTGCTGTATACTGTACAAACAGAAACAAATCAAATCAGAGGCAATCAAATCAAAACAGAGACAAATCACGAATCAGAGGCAGCTGGTACCTTGGAGAGTTTACAGTCTCAGCAGGTGAGGCAGGCGAAGGAGAGAGAGAGCTGGGAGAGGGGTAGTGTTATAAATGGGGAATCCATTTAATAGTGGAGGAATTGTGGCACAGAGAGATTAAGTGACTTTGGCCAAGGTTATACGGGAAGCCTGAGCGCAGCCAGGAAATGAGGCCAGAGCTCCTGAGACCCTTAACCACAAGGCAATCCTTCCGATTCTCTGCATCTCTCTCTTTCTCTGCCTCTCTTTTTAAGGCAGAAAATGTTCCCACTGAACAACTGCTGGTCCCCAAATTCCTCCATTGTTTCTCATCTTGGGGCTTTAAATGCGGAGAAAATCCCCCCTTTAGCCGGATTTATCCTCATGCAGTGTCTGTGTTCAACATGTTTCTTTCAAGATGCTGTCTTTGTGATAAGAGTCATCAGATTTTTTTTTTCAAAGTAGTGACAAAACAAGGACAATTTACTCAGCTCATTTACCCTGCCTGGGTTGGCAAACAAATGTTATTATTACAGGCGTAATTAGGAACTGGGTAGCCTCCCAGTACGCAGCCCCCTCAGTTGAGGAAACCATCCATTTTGCAATCTTCGTGATTCCCTGAATTTGATTTAAACACTTGGCCCAAGGACAGGTGCCTGGGAAAAGCAGTGGGCATTTTCGGTCATGGGGATAATGCTCTGTTCCCGGCTTCTTTACTCCGTTGCTCTCTGCTCTGTGAGCCCCCAGTGGCAGGCGCAGGTGATGAGGAGATAACAGAGCGAAGGCGCTCGGTCACGGTTGACAAGCCGAGTGGGTCCCGTGTCACGGTTCAGATGAATGAGGTGTCACAGCCACAGACGGGGACCTTGAGACCGGGGCCAGCTGAATGAGGCTCAACAGGTCTCAAACCAGCTCAGAGTGATCCCCATGCTCAGAGCAAGGTGTCATCCAACCTAAATCATGCTGTGGACAGAGTTTCAGCTTAGCTAAGCAACTGGGAGGGAGCAATACATAATTACAGTGATTCTGGGATCAAAGGTGCGTTGCACCACTGATATTCCAGCTGGTAGCCTGGAGAGCTCCGGCATGGCTCCGCATGCTCTGGTGCAGCACTGTGTATGCATGTATGTATAATATATGTCGTCAGGGAGCAAAGCCTTGTGAGCCCCGTGCATGTAGTCAACATGTCCGTCTGGATCCCAGGCCATTCAGGTGGTGCAGCCATACTGCAGCATTCACTTTGGAGATAATTAAAGGCATGAAACGTTTAGGCGACTTATAAATGATTGCAGAGAAAGTTGCCTTCAGGATTCACATTACTCATGTACCCTGAATACTAACAGCGCTGAGAGATCAGCTCGACTGGACAAGCAGGATCTTCCCAAGTGGGGAAAAAAAAGACATTCTGAACAGTGCTGGATAAAATGCAAGGGCAGAATAGTCATTTTTACAGCCCTTCAAGTTTGGAAGGGGTGTAGAAAGGAGTTTGCTTCTGCATGCCACATACATAGGCAAATTTCTTTGGGCCATGCTGTGTGTAGTTTGATGTTGATATTTTTCAGGGGAGATACTGAGATGTGTCAAAGAAGGGGCACGGAATGATCTGAGATGGAAAACCAGTAGAAATGAGGACCAGGATGGGGAAATACAATGTTTGGCTCCAGTGGATTTTGTAAATCAACCCATGCAAGCTAATTACTCAGGAGGTTTAGAGACATCTTGGCCACTTGTGCATGGAAGAGCCACCTCATGGGGGAGCCATTCAATGCTGCCCTGCGAAAGTCCCTGCTGGGAAAATGCACAAATTCACTTGAGAAAAACGCACCTGAAGGAAATTAGCCTGAAAAATGAGTACAGTTTCTTAGGAGCATAGATTTTCCTTTGTCTGGCTATGTAGCCAGCATGGTCTCTCTTTCTAGTAAACATAGTGACTTGGTTCCATTACACCTTTGGTAGGAAGTTGCACCCACTGGAGCCCTAATCGATCACCAGAAGCCCATGCATAAAGCGACAGTTGACGATGGGAGGCAGAGAGTGTGAACGTGAGTCAGACAAGGTTGGTTGTGACTCTTCAACACATTTGTTGAGTATCCTCAGCTCTGCGTCAAGACGATAATTCTGATCTAATCTCCCAGTTCAGGTATTCAACGGCAGCCCCAGTGGACGTTTGGTTAATGTGTTCTGATCAGCTTTACATTTCAACTTCCCCTGCCACATAAGGACTTATGTGCTAGGTTAAGGCTCTGAGATGAGTAATGAGATAGGTGAGGTAAATGCACATAGTTTCCTTATGCCTTTGGACTGAAGCTATAGCTGTAACTCCGCAGCCGTTTCTGCGGTGCTGACACATACTGCCGAACATTCAGAACTCGTGTTTTACAAATCAACTGTATGTCGCTTCTCAAACACCTGCTCAGCACAGAAGGGATTGTTTTGAAACCAAATTTCAAGCCTCAGAACTCAGGATGTGCCCACACAAACAGGAGCGCATGAGTGGATGTGCTTTGCATACTCTCAGATGCAGGTGGAAGAGGAGCACACCTGCCTGCACCCAGCTGGGGAAATGTGTTCTTAGATGTGTCCAAGCCATCGCCTTTCTCCTTTCCTCTCCCAAGGCTTAACAAATTACATGGTGAAAGCTGAGGAAGTGGTTTGCTCAGTTTATTTATTCTTCCAACCTATCCTACCTCAAAAATAGAAAAAAAAAGAAAAAAAAAAAAGAAAAGATTTTAGATCTTTTTTTCCTCAAGCCTATCAAAACCCAGCATTTGTTCTTACATGAAATTTTATGCCTTGAAGGGACTCTAGCTGCACGTGTTACTTCTGCAAAAAGGAGAAGTAGTCTGGCAATCTTTTGGCAGACTACTTTTTGTTGTAAAACTGAGTAAATACTGAGACAGCTGGTGCTCTGCAGGAATCTGTGGTTGACAAAACTTTGGTTTGAAGGAGGTTTATTAAGTGCTACTAACAGCAGTTCTAATCACGATTGTGGTTGAAGCGCAGCAGCAATGGACACAGCTGCAGTGCGCGATGCCAATCAGCGGTTAAAGAGCAGCACTTCCTACGTGCGTTATTGTCTCCTGTCGCTTTAGTAGTGTAGCAGGGGGATCAGGGAAGGAATTATTTGGTTTTCTTGATCAGATATATTTGCAAAGAAATTATGCTCATTTTTAATGAGACTGATATGAAGACTGCAGTGCCTAGTCCTACCCTGTCTTTCAACCCAAGAAACTTCATATTAATGCCTAAAAGGAGGGTCAGCTTCCATTAACAAATTTCAGCGGCAAAGCAGAAGGTGAGAGAGAAAAATATTCACTTTTAAGAGTGGCAAAAGCGTTTCATTTTTCACAGCAATAGAATAGACCATACTCTCTAACAGTTCACAGCTTTGGCACAACCTGTACTTTTGGCTCCTTAGTTTGGACTGCCCATAAACATGAAAGATTAAAATGTATGACCTCTCTCAGACACAAGAGAGAAACATAGGGTGAGAAAAGGTAAAAATTCCCAGGGTAAGGCCTAGGTTGCTTTTATTGTGCTATTTCTCTGAAATGAGCACTGCGTATTGAAGTATGACTGCTCTTAGGGAACTGGGTGAACATACAGCTAAGTGCACAAAGATCTGGGTTATGCCGCGTTGCCAATGTTATGCTGGCGGTAGACGTATTGGCTTGAAAAGCTCAATTTTGAAGTGACTGCTTGGCTTGAACAAGAAAAGCAGAATGCAATCCAGAGAGAATAGTTCCTTATCCCAGAGTCAGTCTCTTTCTCACTCTATTTTTGAACATCTAAAAGTAGGCCAGGTTATGCCATTTTCTCTCACACAGAGCCATTACTACAATGACTCAGGATGGGCCCTTCTTTGACTGAATTACTAGGCAATTTAAGCAAAACATGCTCAGTCTATACTGCAAGTGCCAGAAAAATTGGTACGCTCCCAAAATGTCAGTTGAATTTCATTATGAACAGGATTTTTAACTTAAAGAAAGCAGGCTGTGGCTGTATTTTTTCCAGAGTAATATAATACCTCGTTCTTGCCAAATTCATAAATTGTGCAAAAAGAGTGATCTGGAAATAAATTAGTCTATTCTGCAAGAGTGTCATCTACTGTGTTTCCAAATAGCAAAGGTAGGAAAGCCCCAGAAACCATGTGAGAAAGCATTGCCTCACAGCACTAGGTCACGCTTCCCACGACCAAAAAGATGCTTGCGTAAATGTGAAACAAAGCCTGGAGCCAGAAACGGTCTGGACAACAAAACAGGTCTATTACAAGGCATAAATACCAGCCAGCACCTTCACACCACCTCTGGAATCACAACAGTGTCCTTAGGGATTAAAGCAACAAATGCGGCTTACGTGCTCACGAGCTCGTATGGCACATTAGAGTAGCTCCACAAGTTTGTTTCCAGACGGAGCTCATAGATAGCAAATGTTAAGGCTTGTCACATTAAAAGTGTCTCTGAATGGTCTGACCACAATATGACCCAAAGCGTTTGCTTCAGAAAGGCTGATATATTTCAGCTAGACTCTGCAGCAGTAAGTGCCACATTTGATTGAACAACTTGTCTCCACTGCTAAAAAATGCAAAAAGAACTGAGACATGCATTTAGAAGCTTTGTCATTAAAGAGTTTCCTTGTCAATTGATCTATCTGGTACAGGGAAGGCTACTAGATCCATCAATTGCCAGCAAAAAAGTGAGAACTAGTCTTAATCGGTTAAGTAGGAAAGTATTTCTTGACAGCTCCCTCCAGGATGCAGCTCATTTAGGGCCTGACTATGCAGCAGCATTAGCAACTTCAAGCACCGGAAAGTTGACCTTAAGCAAAGGTGAGCTCACATCTGCAAAATGTCAGTGGAATGGGACTATACAAAAAAAACCCCAGTATAAACCCTTTTCTGCTTCCCTGCTGTGAATTCTGTGAGAATTGTAAGAGCTTTTTTACCCCTTTCTCTTCCCAAGAGCTTCACACAGCTTCTAAGAAGCTTAATTGTTTCCTAAGCCTTGGTGTTTTCTCTTGCTGTTTATTTTTTATTGTCACGCATTTCGTGACTTGTGCTGTTCAGCTCAAACCCCAGTAGCTCTTGCTGTTCTCCTGGTCTGGAAAGAGCAGCCACACTTGTCCATGGTGGATGCACTGAGATGAAATGATTCATGTTAGTGATGAAAGACCCAAAATTCCCATGCGTGCAGTGCAAGGAGAACATGTGTTTACCTACGGCTCTGTTACATGGGAGCATCTTATCCAGCTACTATCTGCTGTCATTCCCACTCCAAATACGACTTCTAAATCTTCACCATAGACTTTTTTCCCATGCTTATTGCCTTCCTTCCTTCCTTGACCACAGTGAGTCCCTTGACCTTCAGCAGTTGTCTTTTCCTAACCTTTTCTCCTGATGGCTGCCAGCAATGCTGCTCACAAGGCCTGCTCAGCGAAGCCTTGCATCCTGGGGAAGAGGCAAATGTCTTTCATTCGTTTCACATATAAAACACTCTAAAAATGTCACCATCTCTTTGCTAATATGTAGCAAAAGCTACATGCTTTACATAGCTTGTGCATGTGTGTGCAGAAGGCACTTGGAAAAGTGCTTGGCAGAACTGCTTCAGGCACAACCTACTCATGGCTATATTGCTAACCTTGTAACTTCACACAACTGACTTGATCTGGCTTATTTCTACGCCATGAAAATATAATTACTCTCTCCTCCTTGCTGAACTATGGTCCAAGTTCTTTCAAAACACAGTGAAACCTTTTACTGCATTTAAAAGTAAGGTGGTACTCGGATACTGTAGTTTAGTTAAAAAACTGTGTGGAGATTCAGCCACCGCATGGGGACAGGATGAAAATTAACATGTTTCCACCTTTTCAAAGCTGGAAATCAGTGAGAAAGCTCAGATGAAGATCATGCCTCTTCAGAGGTGCTAAAGATTGATAAATTGTGGTTTTCCCCCTCACAATCAATTTGAGATTTGATTAAGTAGAATTGAATCATCCAAGTATTTATTCCAATTACCAGTGGGTGGATTCAGGCTGTAAAGTTTTACATGTACAGTTTTATTTTTCTTACATTCTACACTGTTTCATTCTCTAGAATAATAAAAATGGCTGCAAATAGTAGATAAAGTGAATGTGCTTCAGTAAATTTAAATTCTGAGGCCAGTAAAGATAAACAGATAGTTTTGAAAGCAAATACTGTATGCACTAAATTTAAACTAGCCTTGTGATGAAAGTGCAGTTGTCTCTCCCTTAATGGAAGTGTCATCACAGATAAAAAGAGATGTGCTTGAGATGTGCTGATTATAATGTCAAATTTGGAAGGAACCCTATGTGGAGCTGAGCAGTGTAATTGTTATTCTGTAGAGGGAATCATTCCTGGTCGTCCCCACTGCATTTTTAAAAAGCAATGGGTACAAATTAAGGCGAAACGCAAAATACTGCAATCCCTTTAAACGACTCAAACAGAGATTACACAAATTGCCTTTCGGGGCAGGATGGCCCCTTCTGCTGCGTTTTTCATACACTGTCTAGCACACCACGGCTTCCATGCGGCAGAGGGGATCCTCAGGCCATGCCTGGAATTAAGCGGCAGCTACTGGAGTAGGGTGACCAAGTCGATGCCTCCGCTTTGTCCCTGCTGCCCACCCTGGTGCTTGCAGCAGCGAGGTGAGGGCAGCTGAGCAGCGCGCTGCGCTTTCCGGAAAAGCTTTCTTCGTTTTTAGGATCCTTGGCTTTTTTTTGAGGACAGGAGTACATATATATATATATTTATATATATATATATATATAAAATATTTTTTCCTATTATGTTTTTTTAAATAGAGTTTCTGCCCTCCTGAAGCCAGGGATGTGATGTGGATCAAGAGAAGGTGCCTGGCTGCATCTCTGTGCGTGCCCAGGGGCATAGCCCAGGAGTGAGCCATGGGAGGCAGCACCAGCAGCGCAGGAAAGGCTGCCGAAACTGCGTGAACCCCCAGACCCATTTTCCAGGAGCTGCAGACACTGCATATTCATAACAAAAGACCCTAAGGGGACTCTGCTGCAGAATCAAAAATCTTCCTGCTCCTTGTTTCAGTGAGAAATAATTGCCTGAATACATGTGAGGAAACCCTCTGCTTGGGGTGGCTTGGGAGATGCAAGAGGCCTGCTCTAATTCTGCCTGAGATGAAGCAATTTATCCTTCCCCTCCCTTATTTTTTTTTTCTGCTTCCTGCAGTAGAAAGCCCAGAATTTCCCCCAAGATATGACAGCAGCTCATTTTAGGTCATGGTGGAGAAAGAAAGTGGCTGCTCTCTCTCTGGGGGACCACTATCAGGCTTCTTTTAGCAGAGGAGCTGCGTTCCCTCATGTTATCCCCACTGGGCTGTTGTTGCTCAGGATGTAAACGTGCCCGTAAGGCCCTGCTTGCACAAGGGGCACGTAAAGCAGGAATTTGTCCCTGGTACTTATTACAGTGAGCTGGAAACAGAAACGGCCTAAGCCGGCCATCCAGTTTTGTAAGGCACTTAGCAGTCTGGGTCACCAGTCTTTCCTTCTTGTGAATGTTTTGGAATCGGGTTGCTATTTCTATATATGTTCATAAATATTTGCATACCTATTTGTGTAGGCATATGTGCATATGAAAATGTGGTTTTATACACATATGCACATAAGCATATGATACAGATTTCAGATGTAGTATGGTATGCATATATTTATTACAGATTTCTTTGGTAAAAATGATCGTATGTATTGTAATCTTTATTATGGAGACAATGAATGAAATGTTTTTAATTTCTTTTTCTCCCTTCACTTTTTCTTTCCATTTTATTACCTTTTTTCATCTCTCTTTTTCCTCCCTTTCCTATTTAAATATACTGGAGAATAATAGAGACTAGAAATGTCTTGGAAGTGATTGTTTTATTGTATATATTTAGAGGGTCAAAGATCTTTGGAGCATTTATATGTAATGGATGCATTTGAATATGCACGTTGTGTCTCTCACCAGAAATTTTCATGCCATATCTGTGCAATCTAACATATAGACACCACTGTGCTTACATGATATGCTATGAAACTGCTGTATGCAAACACATATAGAAACATACAATTGAAAAGAATGATAAAAACCATGTATACGTTTGTTAAAATGTTTCTATTTAATTTATGCATCTCAACACAGACATTTAGAGGCTTTTGCGTAGTAATGTATATGCATTATTTCTGTACATGTCAGAGAGACTTCCTATGGGTGTGTGCGGGGGGGAGTGAAGGATATGATTAGGCATTTGCATAGCATTCTGCATGCAGGTAGACTGAAACTGAAACCACGGAGGGAATTATACAAGTTATTTTTAAAGCCTGCTGCAAATGTTGCTTCATCAAGCTTTTATCTTTGCTGATTAATTATGTAGAGTGAATGATGGTGAGTCGTCTTCCTATCTGCAGACTCCGTAGAAGACAGCAGAAGGAATTTAACCACGCTGTCTTGGGATGCTCACAAAGAAGCGTTTAGCTAGACAGCGTAGCAAGTGCCACAACATTGTTTTTTATCCCCTGGACGTCCTAGTGATACTGGTATCTCTCCTCATGCATGAGATTATTGATCTCCATGGCAATAATGAAAGACGGAAAGGTCAATTTTAAATGGGAACATTAGGGACCCCTTGTTATGACAGCAGTTAACATAAGCAATTTGTGCCCTTGCCTTTTGAGAAGATCTTAGTTATATTAACAATATTGATTTACCCTGGGACAACCTTGGATTTATATCTTTTTGTGCTCATACCGGCTTTATCCAGCACTTCCAGAACAAAGCTGTTATTAGTTTTGACAGCTCCGGACCACCTAATTTTCTTCTCCAACACACGACACTTGTGTGCAAGCGCCCAAGCGAGCCCCACTCAGGGGGCTGCTGAGGACCGTGGCTGTCCCAGAGCTGGAGACAGGCAGCAGTGCTGTGCTGGGGCCGTCTGTAATTTGGGATGTGTGGTGCAGCAGCCAGGCATGTGAGCACGCCACAGCAGACACAGGTAGGGCATGGAGGACAGCACAGTTGGATATGAGCACATAATGCAAGGGGCAACAGAGGATGTGGAGTTAGGGTGTTTTCAATGGAGAAAATGAAGAATGAGTGTGGAGGCACACGACGAGAAACAAAGGCTTGGCAGGGGAGGAGTGGGAGGAATTGCAGGACTGATAGTCCCCGAGCTGGAGCACGTGGGGACAGGGCTACCCCCACATATCTGGGATATGACAACTACAGCTACTGCAAATGGCAATAGCTGTTTTTCTCAGACCTTTCCTTCCTTCCTTCCTTCCGTCCTTCCTTCCTTCCTTCCTTCCTTCCTTCCTTCCTTCCTTCCTTCCTTCCTTCCT
>JAWLRI010000540.1:2711871-2732272 GCA_034781795.1 Crypturellus tataupa | reverse complement strand
CATGCGTGTGATGAGCTTCCCATCCTCAGGAGCGTGTGGGGAGCTCATCACACGCATGAGGGCTGGGGAAGCCCTGGTCCCGTGATGGTTGCTCCCTGGGGCGGCTGAACAAGCCGATGCCGGGGCCTGGGCAGGCGGCTCCGTGGCGGCAGGAAATGAGTCAGTCGGCCGGTCTTTAGCCTCTGTGGCGATTAAGGGGTTTGTTGCGTAGCTGTCTTTAAAAACAAAGCCCGCATAGCTCTGGAGATGCCTCATCCCTTAAAACCATCCTTTGTTTGCTGCGGGAAAGCGAATAGCTCCTTTGGCCTGAGGTTTGTGAGAAACGGGGCTACGCTGACAAGGTCTCACTGCACTTAGGAGGGAAATGATGAATAGATTAGCTCTGGTCTGCGCTTTGCTGTAGCGAAAGTGAGGGATGATGGAAGCAGAAGGGCAAGGGGTTGCTTGCCTTGGTTTTTCCCTAGAAAGCCGGGTCAGGACCTGCCTTTCTGAGGCCATGAACCACAGCTTGAATCTGGATGGAGGATCTCTGTGGGCATATTGGGGCTCTAGTAAAGGCTCCCACGGCAGCACTTAGCATTCAGGGTTGTCCCTGGTCACTGGCACATCCGGGTGATGGTCCTAGGAGGGACTCTGGGGCTTAGGATTTCACTGTGAACAGCCCCAGAACCAAGGGAGATAGTGGAAATCCATTGCGCTCCCTCTTGTTCCCTTGCACCATTTGATCTTCAGCCTTCTACTTGGCCCCTGGCCAGGACTGGTGAGCTTAGATTTTGCAGGAGCCGAGCAGGAGGGTAGCCTGGGCCCTAACCAAGTATGACTTTGCTCCACTACTGCTTCCACCAAGGTGAGGGGGGTCAATAAGATGCCAGGGAGCAGGAAAGGATTCTTTCCAAGAGATGCACCTACTGCAGCTGGAAGAAACTCAATTTAAAGAGATTAGGTGAACATTAGAGCAGAAATTCCATACTGATGACATCTGCAAAACTGCAGAAAGGAATTTGGAAAGCCGGGCTTCTTAAGTACAGCGGGAACAATGGGGCATTGTAAGGCAAGCCTTGCTCCTAGGTAATAGCTGTATTAGAGCAATTTAGTGTTCATGCTGTAGCTAACTTGAGTCTCAATACTGCCTGGTGCATAAATCACATACGATTTTGTATACGCTACACACCTTGCTTATGACACGATTTTCCACTGTCCCTTTAATGCAAGTTATCTGAACTAGGACCTGGGAGTTATGTAAGGTATCTGGCAAAATTCTTATAAATGCTGAAGGAATGTGGCAATTACATTTTTTTTTTTTTTTTTTTTTGCATTAGTGAGTAAATAAAGTTTAGGACTCCCTCTTAGGACTAGGCATAACTTTATTTTCAAGTGGCTTTACAATGCAATACAATACTTGCAAACCAGTTGGGAATTCCAGACGTTATCTTATAACCAGCATAGACTGGGGTTAGGAATGTGACCATCCACTATGAATAGTTCCCACTTGCAGCTTCAGTATCTATATTTTTAGAACCACTTATTTTAGGCCTAATGTATTTAGTGGTGGAGTAACTGGAATTTTTTCTTGCTGTGCCCATTTTCCTTTTAAAAAGCACTGCAGCATGTACTATTATCTACCCATGGTCCTTTTGTGATAGAAGGCTTTAATTTTTCTCATTTTAATATAAAAATGAGGAAGTAGTGAGCTTTGTATCTATTTAGCTAAGCATTTGCATGTTCAATTGCTAGCTGAACATTCAATCACAGAAGTTGCACAAACCAGTTGTAAGAACTTACTTTTAATAATTGGCCCATATGTGGGTGTGTGCATCTAAATATTTTACAAGCTGAACAATTGCCCTGCAGTATTTTAGGACAGAAACAGATAAATTATACGACCATTTGACTCTTCGTGTAAGCAAAGATTTGAAAATGAATATGCATAAGATCTTTTCAATTATAGTTCTCTGAGGCTGTTAGGTTTGAAGAAAGTCCTCAGTGCACTACCTGAAAACAAAAACAGCCATCGGGTTTTATTACTGGTGACTAGGCTTCAGTCTAGCAGGTGTTAGTGGTGATACAAGCACTCAGAGAGCTAGCTCAGTAGGAGATCTTGTATATTGTGACTCTCAGACCTGCCATGGTTGGCTTTTAGGCACGATGGGGAATAGTCACTGGAAGATTTAGGTGCATCGCAGCTGTCATTCCAGCACTACGGTTCAATTCATCCCACAGGCTCCAGTGTGATTCCAGTGCCTTGGGGCTCTCTGAGGCGGTGCAATCCCTACTTTTAATTCCCAGACACATGGCACATCAGCAGCCTGGGAGCAGGCGGCAAGGTCTCCTCTGAACAGCTCCTCATTTCTTATCCCACTCCCACCCCAAAGATAAAGCCCCAGGTTGCTGGTTTGGAGTTATCCAAAAGGAGGCATCCCACCAGGTCACGCTGGTGACTCTGGGCAAGTGCTCAGGTCTGTGAAAGCTTTCACTTGCCAAACTTAGACATTTTTCTTTCTGGTGCCTAAGAAATATTCTGTGCCATACTTCTAGAATGAGGCAGTCACATTCATTTTTTTTTCCCTGAATCCAGGGCTTTCTGTTTATCTGTGTTGTTATAATTACAGAAATGGAGTTACAGGACCTGTCAAAGGCACGTCTAAGGCTAAGCCATGAGCAGAATTTGTGAACTTGAGTGCATGCATTGACTTAGACTGAAGGACATCATTTATTTTCGAGCTGCAGGCAGGCAGCTTAGTCTTGCTATTTGAGAGATCTATCAGGATTTTCCAGCTGACTAATGCTACCTTCTGGCATTAAAAGCTTCCCTCTTGTAGCCAGTCCTACCGTGAGGCTGGTATTCCATATCTGCTTACGGTGTTTATTGTTAGTACTGGAATACTCCCTTTTAATTAATGGGAGGGTGAATGATCTCATATGTTTATCTGTTAGCAATTTGCTTACTTTTTAATAACTAGAGGCCTAAACTGGTATAACCCCACAATTTTAAATGACTAGGGCTGTCATCTGAAATGGTAGAGAGGCCTGTGGCTTGGGGAAAGGCGTGTAGTTGTGTCCTCCCGTGCTTCAGTTAATGTACATAGCCGGTTAACAACTGCTGCTAGAGCCAGTTCCAGCAAATGTCCTTGCAGCACAAGAAGTAATGATGACAAAAATGGAGTAACGATGAACTGATACATGTCACATCCCCTTTTGTATTTCTTGGTAGTGGTGTCTGAACTAGTACATAGCAAGCCCAGAAATACAGACCGGCATCGATGTTGCTTCCTCTTCCTTGTCTCTCCGTTTGTTCTGTTTTACTGAGGAAACAGCCAGCAAAGTTGGAGTATCTTGTTGGAACCTGCAAACTAGAACCTATGTATTTTCCTGGACTTTGCTTGAGTTTGTCGGTTATGCATATTGGTGCCAATGGGGCACATAATTCTCTGCCAAGTTATGGCCCACGTGGACACTCATTCAAGCTATTGCTGGTGCTGATTAACATGGAAAGCATCACGTGGCGCAGCCGTGCTGACCTGAAGAAGCCGCCCACACACAGGGGGAGGCAGGAGGCCTTGGCCTCCCCGCAGCAGCTGAGTTCACCTGTGCCAGCCCTGAACTGTTGGCCTTGCAGCTCCCTTGGCAGCGTTACAAGGGAAATCCTCTGCCCACAAAGCCCCGAAACAACTAAGGTTGGGAAAGCCAGTGGGAAAAGCCGAACGCAAACACTGCATCTCCTGGTGGGAGAAGCAGAGAAGAGGGACATGTCCACACAGGTACTGCCCACGGCACTGCTTAGAGCACTGGACGAAAACGGCCTAACCGGGGAAGACCCATGCACGGATTTCAGAAAATGTGCTTTTTTCGTCAGTAAACAAACCATGAGTCACTACCAGTCACATGGGAGAAAAGGAGATTACAAAGAATGTATAAGTAAATATATTAGCTCCTTTAGTCATGGCAACAGCTCAGTGTTTCAGCCCAGCAGAACATATGTTTTATTCCAATTCATCTTTCCTTTTTTTTTCGTTTTTGTAGCATAATTTTGGTAGCATTGTTGCCCTTAAACTTTGGGAAAGTGAATTCTAATGGAGTTTATCGGGAAATAATATTCAAAATGTGTTTTTAATGTTAGGTCGCATTTGAAGACATGATCTTGATTTTTTGGCAGGCACATGCCTGTATGCGAGGCATGGGGGAAGGGCAGTTTAACGGAGTTGTGACCGTCACTCTCCTCCCTGCTGGTGCTGCTGGTGTCACATGTACCCTTTGCCATTTGGTCTGAGGAATGACCTGTTATCATTGCCCAGCAATTGCGGGTGCACACTGAGCACTCTAACTGTTTTATTGATACCACACACAAGAATAACTTTTGAGGTCTGCTCGCTTGTGTCCCCAAGCATGAATGGCAGAATAATGCAGCCTGCAGAAGCTCTATTTAAAATTGTGCTTCTGTTCCAATCCCATTCCATTACATCTGCACTTTAGCATTGTCAAAGTGTTCTGTTTTCTACAGATCTTACAAGGACAGAAATCTTCCAGGAGAGCTGCGCTCTTTCTCTTGTTTGATATTCTGTTCTTTCAAAAGTGATATTCTGATTCAGGCGTAATAGGAAATACTCCAACAATTACATAAACTCTTTAATTTTACAACTCCTATATCCCCTGTCCATGCCAGAAGACTGCTCTCTGAATCAGGAAAAGTTGGAAATTATTGGAATCACCTCCTGATTTAAATCTCTTTTTATACAATTCTCATCTATAGACTGCCAGAACTGGATATTACATTTTTCACTAAGATAGTAAAGGACTTCAGAGACCATTCAAAAGAATTAAATTATTCTTTTATTCATACTTTTTTTTTTCCAAAGTCATTTGCCCATTGTTTTTGTCACTCTTTATGTGAGATGGAAGGAATTTAAGTGGATGGCACAAATACTTTTTCTGGTATATTCTCCAATGTTTATAATAAAGGAAAACCCTTATTATAAAAATCTCTTTTTTCCCCAGTGCAACTGCTTTCATACGTGAGTGATGTTGTATCTTATATTGTCCTAATTGTAGATTTAACCTGATGCTTTTTCAGCCTAACGGATGGTATTTTTCTCAATATAGAAAACTGTAGAAATATGCATGCAGCAGTCATATAAATATCCTCTTGCTGTAAATGAAACAGTTGAATTCAGTTTGAATTTTGAAGTCACTGGAACAAAAATGTACTTTACCTTTTTGCTCCCCTGTATTTCCCATAATTTAAATGATAATATTTTATAGAAAATATTGTATTGAATCACCAAGGAGGAGATGATATATTAATGGCAAGAGAGGGAGTAGTGTGGAGAGGGCTTTAGCCCCTGTATATATCATCAACTATGGCAGTGTTTGCAAATGCAACATGCAGCAGGCCTGTCCCTCTCTCCTCTCTGCCATTTATAGGAGAATTCTTTTTATTTCTGGTCTTGCAAAGATCTTTAGGTTGCAGCAAATTAAATTTCCCTGTCAAACTCTCAAGGCTCTCAAAAAGGGAATACAGTGTTAGTAAAAATTTAAAATAGGGGCCATAACAGATTATTCATGCAGGAAACTTAAAAGGCTGTGGGATTTGTTCCAGTATGGTAGGTAACTTTTTCATTATTGGTGGTAGTAATAATAATCTCAGTTCTGTGATTCAGTTTATGGTGGTCTTAATTTATTATCAAAGATTTTATTTTTAACAATAAAAGTGAGGTGGGTAGCCAAATTCTGTTAATGGTGGTTAACTCCAGGGATGCAGAGCTGAGGGCCGCTTCGAAGAGTACCAGATGAGTGAAAAGAAAAATCCATACGGATGATAGATTTTATGCTCTTTTTCTTCTGAGTATATTTTACTTCAAGATATCTTTTATTTTATTGATACTCTTAATGAAACAAGTTAAATAGTATAAGCGGGACCTTTTTACTGAAATTGCAAGGACTGGTGGAGTAACGTGTGGTTTAAAGTAGAGTACGTGTAGTAAGGCAGAGTGTGTAAATAAGTAACGATTCATTGTCTTATCTTTGAATTAAAGGAACTAATTTAGATATAAATTCTACATATTATGGTTTGAGTGAAGAACTGATTCTATGATCTGCGTTGTCTTGTTGCCAGATTGTTGCTGTTCGAACCCGTGGAAGATATTAGTCTGAATAAATCACAGCTCAGACTTTGCTATTTGTGGTTTGCTTTTATTTGGACTTCTTTTTTCTTTCAAGGATGGAAAGTAGATTTTTATAAAAGAGTCTCATGGAGAAAAAGTAAATTAATTCTTTTCAAGGCAATCTATCTGATTTGAGATGTTCATTTAATAAGGAGAAAAGTGAGATTGAAAACCAAATCTCCAAAGGCTGACTCTGGTAGAACAAGAAGGTAAGACTTTATTCATCTCTACTTGTCAAGAAATGATACTATTAGTCCCTAAGCTGCTGTATAATACATATGTGGGGCCAGTGGTTAAGGAATAGATTTTCTGATTCTTATATAAGTAAGGAAAGAAACCGAGGGCTGTATTTTTATTCTGTTTTGTTTTGTTTTTTAGCACTTTTGAGCTGTCAAAAGCACTTGAGGCAAAATACTCTCATTTTATGAATGTAAAAATACCTGTTTTCGTGTGGAGATGGTGGATGGGAGCAGCGAAATCAAGAATGCTCTGTTGAATTTCCTTTCTGATAATGAATTGCTTTTTGATCAAAGACAAGCCTCCTAATTGCTGTATGCTCATTCTTTTCTGTCTTAAATGTAGTTGTATATAAAATATAGCTGCCTCATGGGATATTGTAGAAATGAATGGAAGTATATATTAAAATTTTCACATTAGTGTAAATGCAGTTGGTATTTATATTGATATTTTGGTGTTCTACGAATCAGAAACACTTTCCTAATTGTTTTTTTTTTCTGTTTTTACATAGCATGTCTGGGCAGAGTTGATTACGCAGTGACAGGGGAAGAGACAGAGGTGAGCATGGAAAAGCCACCAACAGCAACATTCATATTTAGTCCTTTTCTTTCCCTATTTACATTCATTTGCAGCCAGAAGTTTTGTTTTGTTTTATTTTATTTTAAAGACACCATTATTTTCAGATGCTTTGGCAGGGTTTTGTCATTCCTAGCTTTAGTCTACCTCAACATGTTATTTAACATCTACCATCTTTTTTTGTCTGAGATTCTTGGCTAGTCACAACGGAGGCAAAGGTTACCTTTAAAGTTACGCAGAAAATACAAAACCTTGTGTGCCTCAGAGTATTTGTTTAAGTAAGGAAAGTTTATGCAGCTCAAGGAAGAATTATTCTGTGAGGAAATTCAATTTCTGTAGCTTTTTTTTATCTCATTTCCTCAGTTGCCCCACCATCCCCTGAGCCCTACCCTTTCTTTAGGAACCCAGAGCAAACAGGGAAAAATGCATTGAATTTAATGTCTGACTTGGGGAATTCTTCCAAACAGGAATGTTTGTCCATTATATCTGCCTGTGCGCTGCATTTGTTTTATTTTGTTTTGCTGGCTGTAAGGACATGAGTACTCAAAAGAAAAGGAGTGCTCACCGTCCTTCTCAAAATATTGTGGTTTGGCTGGAGCAGTTTAGACTAAACTGCAGAGCTGGCTCTCCCTGTGAGGGTTGGTTTTGGTCTTTTGCGGGGGTCATGGTCTTCTCGCCATGTCCCGCTCCAGGCAGGGCTAATTTTGCCCAGGTTTGTGTGAATTGTGGCCAGTCAGTCCGAGGCTGAGGGCAAAGTGTGGGCAAGGTGCCCTGGGGCTGCCTGGGCACCCCTCCACATTCACCCATGGTGGTGAGGGCTGTCGAGGAGCTGCGATGTCTCAGGCCCTGAGGAAAGGGACACTTATGTCCACCCAGCATCCAGTCACAGAAAAATATTTTCAAAGCTCTGCGGGAAGTCACGGGTCTATTGTATTTCAGGAAGGGTGGAAGAAGGTCTTTGCCACTGCAGCAAGGTCCAAATCTCTCCCTTTAGCCAAAGCCCTCATCAGTGTGACCATGAGGAACAGCCATAGGCCTGTCATGGGAAGAGTCACCAGGCACAGCTTCTGCACAACAGCCATTGCTGTAGGAAGCATCTCACAGGCATCAGACCTCGACCTGCCTGGTCTCATGCAGGCGTCCTCCTACTGCTCCGGGGGATGAACTCCTCCTCGGGGGTGTTTCCGTCATGGGAAACGGGGATCCCCATTTCTCTATGACGTGAGTCCCAGCAGCACATCCTGGAGCAAGGTGCAAGCAGCAGGAAGCAGCCCAGGCACCAGGGCTCAGTGCCCGAAGAAACCAGTTTGCAGTCAGCCCAGCTGCAAACCAGTCCGGCAGCCTCTCGCTCTCTTGTTTCCTGTGTGCTGGGAAGGAGTAACGCTGCAGGGAGCTGCGGAGCACCCTTGAGCTGTCTCAGTCACGTGCACCAGGGATTTGGATTACACCTCCCCAGCTGCACAGCCGGCCCCAGCGCTCCGGTCTTATGCACATGCAGAGGATTTTGCCTATTGATCTAATTTGCTTCCAAGAGGGCTTTCATGCGGGGGGATAGTTGTTCAGAAACGACAATTAACTCATATTACATTACTAATTATACTATTGCTGTTCACACGCTGCTATGGCTATACATGACATTTAAAGGAAAACATGAGGAAGAGAATCGAATTGAGTGGGTTTGTAATTTGAAGTTATCTGGGCAAAATAAACCACATGCACATGCTCATGTTCTCAGTTTCATAGTTCTGCAGTGGAGCACTGGCTGTTTACTGCAGCTGATGTGCCCTGTCTTTTACTGAGGACATAATTTTTCCAGTGTACATGCTTATTTTAATCAAGGGATTTAACATTTTATACCTGGTTCATCAATGTAATGGCTGAGCTAGTGAACACTCAAACCCGAAGCAAACATTCCCTGTGTACGAATAAGGGATACATGCTTCTAAGATCTGTATGCTTAAGGTAGAGATGCCTTCACTCTTCATCTGCCCAAGCTGCGCAAGATGTATCTGTAGTTTATGGTTCTGTTTTATAGCAGATATTTTTTATTTTCTCAAATTCAATGAAAATGAGTACAATAATCACTAATCCTATTTGATTAGTCATTTATATTCTAAATGGCAGCACTGCATCATTTCGTAGCAGGAGACAAAACACCTGAAAATGCAGCAAATTGCTTCTTGTACACATGCTATTTCTTCTCTGTTTGTCCTATTGTGAACAATCCTCACAAACATTTTCCTTTATTGGACATGCTGATTACATTGTTCACTTAGCAACCAGCAGACAAATGCAAGTTTTATTAAAATTCTTTGTTTTATGAAGGCACGTGGATGAGAGCACATCCACTTCTGAGAAACAAATGCTGGACAGAACAGGTAAGAGTGGCAGGAAACACATAAACTTTGCTGGAGGAGTTCAGTGGCCAAGTCGCGAGCGGACACAGTGCTCCGGCGTTTGGGAGCTGCCCGAACAGGCAGCAGCCCTGCAGGTCAGGGCAAGCCGGGCCCTTCTGATCTCCGGGGTCAGTGGAATTACTGCAACTGCAGCAAGCCAGGTGGAGGGCACGGGCTTGTTGCCTTCCTCCCCTCACTGCCAGAGCTACGGTCACCCACATTCCACTCATTTATTTGCAGTAGAGGAGTTAGGGAAATTCAGCTGTTAATCCCGTACTCCTTGGTCCTGTAATCTTCCACATTTCCCAATATGGAATCTACCTCCCTTTCTGGTCTTTATTTTTTCCCTTTTTATAACAAAATACCGCTCCCTAAAGCTGAAACTCTGGGGCTTTTGTTTCTTCATCAAACCCACTTCCACCGAAAGCACATAAAGGATTTGTTTCTAATACTTAATAATATGCAAAATAAGCCATGTGTACTGGATTGTTTCTTGTCTAAACACAACCGAAAACTGTAATCTGAAGAAATCAGGCTCACATAGTATACCGAATGTTCGAGAAGTCTAGGGAAACACAGAAGTCCAGGAAACACAGTCATTCCTAAATCACAAACATCTACCTTATCTTGCAGAAATCTCTCCTAGGTGTCTAAAGATGCTGCCCTGTGTGTCCGCAGTTACTCAGTGCTGGCAGCAGGGAGGAAGAGACCACATGTGACTTTGCTTCTGCTTCCTCATGGCATGACTGGAACTCAATGAGTTGCTCAGGGCTGGACCCAACCAAAGGTCTAAGTGACAAACAGAAGACTTATGCATTGCTAAGCTGCCTACGTTCAGCCCTGCAAATCCTTCCCTTCCTGTTTGGTCTTGGGAATCCCTTGGCACCTTGAGCTCTGCCCCAGCATGTGCTCTGCCCCATCCCTGATGCTCTTGTCATTTATGGGCCTGACCACCATCTGAAAACAGCTTGCTGTGAGGATACAATACAGTGGCCTTCCTTATAGCAGGCTTCCAAAAAGAGGGTCAATCCTTGCAGAAAACGTACAGAGAACCACACAACAAAGCTGGTTGCACAACAGCTTTCACTACAAGCACTCCCTTCTGCTGTTGAAGGTAAAGGCAAGGTCTACAGAGCTGTAGAAGTGGTTATCATTGCTTAAGGCATTGGTCTCCCACCTGGAAAGGAGAGAATCCTGCGGTTGCTGGTAAAATGTTCATTAAAACAGAGAGTGGGTTCCCATCTCCTAACAGGCAAGGGCCTTTGGGGCCCCCTTTGCCCTGGCCAGCAGGGACAGTGTGGGAGCTCCCAGATCCTGAAGCCGGGTTCCGGCTGCTCCGGGCACAGAGTGGGCAGAGCAGGATGCTACTCGGATCCCTTTGCCCCAAGGATCTGGTTTCGCTAGTCCTGGAGAAACAGACTCACAGCCCGCTGCTCACCCCGAAGCGAGCTGTCCCGCTCTTCCCACCCCTCTCTCCACGCTCTCCCACAGCACCTCGGCACCCGGTACCCTGTGGCAGCACCGGCGCTCAGCGCGGGCTCACGCTGGTGCCGCTTCACTCCCGCCACCCGGGGGAAACGCCTCCAGCGGCCAAGGTATTAGTGAAGATCTGAAGACTGAAGAATGAGTTTGGCACTATTGGTTTAACTTTATTAAGAAAAGGACTCATGAGCACTTTCCTGAGTACAGGCATTTGTCCAAATAGGCGCACACAGCCAGGATCGTGGCTGTAGGGGGAAAATGTTCATTCTCTCCTAGTTTTGAATAAACTTCTTCTCCAGGAGGATAAACATTTACGATTTACTCTAGCAGTTAGCCTTAGGGAGACCACAAGTGTCTGGAGTGAGGTTTACATTTGTTTCAGGTAATCAATTGTTGCCAGTCAGCAAATAATTAATCTGAATTAAAAAGGACTCAGGCTGTATGTGTCACACACTCCTCTCCTGCACTGCTCCAGGAAGAGTGGCTCAAATGCAGCCCTGAGTGGCACAGGTTACTCCCTGCTTTCCTTAAGCGCCGCTAACAGAAGGGGAGCAGAGATCAAGCAGGAGCTTCAGAGCTTGCAAAGGTCTCTCTGCCCATCATCCCCTTCAGAGGGCACAGAGGGGGCACATGAGCAGGCCGTTGTCTGGCTCAGAGATGTACACATTTAAAAGCGGTGCAGCATTTATCCAACTGAGGACAAATCATTGGCAGATATATCCCCCCAAAGCTGTTTTATTCTGCTAGCACTTGTTTTGCTACCTATATTTTTATGTTGCCTTCAGTTCTATGGCAATGGCTTGACCTCAAGTCCACTTTTCCAATATTTAACCAGCTCCAATAAAAGATGTAAGCAGGAAGCGCCTTTGAAGTAACAGCTGAAAGGTCAGATGAGTTTGTTATAGGTTTAATCTTAAATAACAGCAAGAAAAAAAAAGACATAGGACCTGTTTCAGGTATAAATTTTCTCTATTTGTTGCTACATTAAAAAGAGAAAAGAAAGGTCTATCAGGAGTTAATTCTTCTACCATTTTGCTTTCTTTTTGAGCTGGCACTAACCATGATAGCATTTCCATTATGTGCTGTCTCTGGTGTATTGCTATCAAAGCGCACAGAATTTTTCCATTGAGTGGAAAATTGGCACAGCTTTCTTGTTTACAACTGCAAAGGTAACAATTCTGATAAAGTAATGGTCTGTAATTATGCTACTTCTAGCTAAATTGTGGGAAAAAATAACATACCGTTCAGTTATGCTGGCCAGTACACATGCATGTATTATCCTTAAAGTCAACATGGATTTTTTCTTTCGGGAGCATCCCTGCTCAGAAAGGGCTCTGCTCACTTTTTGACTTCCCAGCTTCAGCAAATAAGAAAAGTTAAATGGTTCATCCTGCAAGTTCGGTTTAAGGCTTTTCACTGCAATCTCTGCTCTCCGTAGGCTCAGCTTTGGTAGAAAGACGTTAAATCAACTCTATCCCCCACATCAGAGGCAGCAAGGGAAGCTCTGGGCTGCAAGGGAAGCAGGCAGTTGTAATGACCTCAGAAGGTTCCCGCTGCTGTCCGTTGTGGCTCCACTTGGTGTCTGACAGATGAAGTCAGTTCTAGGGCTAAAATATAAGCAGGCAGGTGCTGCACTGCTATAGGAATTGTGCTGTCTCTGCTGTAAAGATTCACAGGCAAAGAAGAGTTGTGCAAGTCTAGTTAAGAAAAGAAATACTGAACATAGCTGAAAGTAGATCTAAACTATTTAGAAGCACTTGGAAAGAAATAAAAAATAAATACAAAACAAAACGCAAACAGGTTTACTCTTTTCTGAGTGCTTTCTCCCTGTGGATCTCCAAGTGCTTTACAAACATCCATTAAGTCTCTCAGTTCCTTCATGAGGTGCCGTGACACCGCTGTTTTTCAAGGGCAGGTAGTGCCATTTGTGAGTGCCCGGATCGAGATATTGGGAAGTTTCAGAGCTACCGGACACCCAAAAGTGCCAGATGTTGCCAGACACCTAACTCATGACCCCAGGTAGGCACTACTGGAATTGGGATGGCAAACAGTTATTTTCACCTGCCTCCTAGTAAAGAACTGCTCAGAAACAAACATTTTCAAGTATTTTTCCACGGCTTGGAAAGCAAGAAACTCTTTGTATAAGGAAAACGGAGCCTACAGCAACCTACCCGAAGATGTGACTTGGGCAGTTAGGGCTGCAAGGAAAAAAATACACAACATATTGTGTGACTCATGGTGAAACTGCAGGAGCAGATGAAATCAGAGCAGGCCACGAGCTCTTCTGTAAACAGTTGCAAAGTTAGAGACACCCAAAGTGCAGGGCGCCGCATTATCGGGTGCCCATCATAGCAGGGTGCTGTCACCACCGCCACGCTGTGACGCTGGCACAGACTGCGCCGGGAGAACGGCAGCGCCAGGGCCAGTGCGGAGCCTGGATTGTTGGATTTACACGTAGCTCCGAAGGCACAATTCCCTCTTGCTGCGGTTCACCCCAGGAATTCCCCTTCTGCGGGCATTCCTCGGTGCCCAGGGCCCAGCGCCTGCACAATTTGGGGCAGGAATGGGGAGAATGCAACCACTCCCCGCTGCTGTGTTCCCTGCCAGCCTCCCACGCAGGAGCATCCTCCTGTGCCGGCGCTTTCCCAGGAGCTCCGGGGGCAGCAAGGGAGTCACGGTGGCCACGGGTGCGCTGAGCACCGCTGCAGCGGCAAAGGACCTCGAGCCTCGGCTCCTAGCTGAATTTCCTGCGGCTTCTGACTAGAAAGGCAATTAGTTATGGAAAACGAATCAGTTGTGCGGGGAGGCGCAGGGAGAGGAAATAATCTTTCCCTGATGTGCAGAAGAACTGCAAGGATTTGGCATTATCAATATAATGTAAATGAGCTGCAATTAATAGCGGCTTACACAATTTGCCCAGTTCACTAGGGACCTCACGAAACAAACTCGAAATCCGAGGAGAGCCACCAGTGCATTGCACGGCATGCAAAAGTTTTCCAAACAACTCATCTCACATACATTTACATCTTAATGCGCAGGTTTTCTGAAACCCGGAACAGAACTGATCACTAGTGCCCTGGACCAGGCTGCCCAGAGAGGCTGTGGAGTCTCCTTCTCTGGAGATCTTCCAAACCCGCCTGGATGCCACCCTGTGCCACGTGCTCTGGGTGTCCCTGCTGGAGCAGGGTGGTTGGACTAGGTGATCTCTAGAGGTCCCTTCCAACCCCAACCCTTCTGTGACCCCGTGAGGCCAGCGCGCTCCGTGGCACAGCAGTCCATGATGTTTGCTTCTTGGTGCGCTGCGCATTGTGTGGTCGCCCCTTCCCTGTCCCCGCTCAGTGTGTGATCCGCAACGTGCAATCTCCTGCTCTGGAGAAGCCTGGCCATGAAACAGCCGCGATGATAGTTCAAATCAGGAATTTGCAGAACAGTGTGGAACATTTGTCCAGAAGAGCCTGTTTCTTGCCAGCAGTAGAATTTGTTCTGAGCAGAACTACCCGTTTCTCCTCTTCACTTGCAAGATGGCACTGATTCAGATGACTGTCCAGGTTCTTCTGTTTCATGTGCTCCTGCGAGGTCACAGGGTACAGAGAAGTACATGTCTATTTACATTAACAAGAAAAAGTACTAGATTAGTGAGTGTAAAACCTAGAAATACAATAGATCCACCTTTTTAAAAAAAAAAAGAAAAGAAAAAGCAGCACCTGACATATTTCAGCTGAACACTGGAATTTTCAGCTAAATCAGAACTGCCTTAGCTGCTGCAAATCATAAAACTAAAACATAATGCCTGTATACAATGCCTTTCATCTGAGCATCTCAGTGCTTTACATCTACAAATTAGCTCTCCAACATCCCAGTGAGCTATGACTATAGTTGTATAAAAAGTAGGGATTCTGAACTGCCAAAGATTAACTGACTTAACTACCTCTGAAGAGCAGTTCAGTGACAGCTAGAGAACACAGCCCGAGATCACTGATATCTGAATTATTTCTTTAGTCTCTAGACAATACCTGCATGTAATAGAGATCATCTAAAAGAATAGTGGTGGAGGAGATGCGAGCTCAGATATGCTCAACCATGCCTGGTTGCTGTCTTTGCGTAGCTGTTTAGAAATGCATTGGTATAAAGCTAAAAAAGAAGGGGAAAAAAAAAAAAAAGAAAGAAAGCTGTATCCATGTTTTTCAACCCCATTTTTTTCCAGCTCTTTAGTATATTTCCCGTAAGGTAATGAACTGCACAAAACAATTTAGAATACCATCATATTAAAAATAAATTTTACTTTATCTTGATTTCAGTTAACAACACATTCATTATTTTGTAGAGTTGAAAGATTCTCTACATCTGATCTAAGAATTCAGTGTTTCCAAATTCTTTTATGGAATATTTATCTTTGACCAGTGATTTTTGATTGCTGTCTTGAATTCACTTTTTCTATTCTACATAGTTTGGTAATTTAATTTGTAACTGATGAAGTCACAATTTCACTTTCAATAATGTTACTTCTTTAAACTATTTTTCTTTCAGCTAATTCTAATTTTAATTAGTTACAGCAGCAATTGATTGTACTGATGTACGATTCAATTAATTCCACAGTGGTGAATGAGGTTATTTGCTGACTGACAACAAAATACCAGAGTACACAGCACTTTACTATAATTATACATCAGATCTACTGGAAACAGTGGTTCACCATCTTGTATATCAAAATTATGACTTTAAAGTAACATCTAGTAATACTTACTTTGAATGCTTATTTAACAGAACTTGCATAAAAACATCTCCGCAGAAAGGTATAAAAGACATTATATTTTAAATATATTGCCTTCTCTAGTCTTCTTTATGTATTTATCACTACAAAATAAAGAAATGTTATTTACTGAGTGTAGATTTCAAGCTTTTAACACTAAGAAGGATTTTTTTTAAATTACCAGGCAAAAATTTTTGAAGTTTTTCATCACAAGTACATATAGATAATCTTGGTTAGCTATTGCACATTCAAAGTCCTTATCTCCTGTTATTGTAGATCAGATGTAGGGAAAAATCATACTTTCTGTGATCACACTATAATTACTTTTTTTTTTTTTTAGTTCCAGATTGAAATATTAAATATAGACTACATTTCCATATTTTCTGATTCAGTCATAGCGAGTATGGTTATGACCCTTGGAGGCTGCAGATGATGGATAGATCTGTGTAGCTGTACACTAAAACCTTGATTTCTGAGAAATAACAGTCTGCATTAAGCAGTCATACCTGAAATGCTGCAAGAAGATGAACTTTGTGCTGGCATGTAGCAGAAAATAACCACTTACAGTATCTGAATTAATTCGGATTTACCAACCTTGGGCATTCGAAAATCCAATCAGGACACCAGTAATCATGAAACTCATGTAAAATACCAATTTAGAAGTATGATAATTTTACTTTTAATTTACTTATAGGTTTCTAAGTTCATAGGGATCAGGCATACAAACCTTCTCTAGTGTTCATGAAGCATGAAAATGTTTTCTGAAAGTTGAGTTTCTTCCATTATGGCATAATTCCTTGCAGCTGGCATATGAAGAGATAGCAAATAGGTTGTATAACAATGATAATACTGCAGTAATTGGCAATGCATTTTTCAAAGGCAGGGGCTATGAGTAGTCATCAGTCTTTATAAAAGCAATGGAAAGGCTAATAAGCAGAATTTATTTCCTCCTCTGCAGTCAAAGCTGTGAAACTTGGTGACACCAGTGAGAGCTCTTAGGGATGAGATCAGCCCTTGCTTAGGATGTCGGTAATGAAGGCTCTTGATGCACAGCAGAGAGTTGAGCAGGGAGTTAAACCTAAGCTAATGCTGTTTTACATGACAGTCACGATAGCTGCCTTCACTCACAACTTGCTTTTCCAATCTCTTGGCCCAAAGCGTTGCCATTGCCCCTCCTGCCCCATTTACCTGAGGTCCCTGGGTGAATGGATCAACATGAAGATGGATCTGCAGCTCACCCCATCCTTTCTTACCTGCCCTCAGGCTCCAGTCTCCAGACTGGACGAGGGTAGAAGGGGTCTCCTTCCCAGGGCAGCTGGTGGAGAGGTTGGATGAAGGCCCACCAGGACAAGCTTCAGTATGGATAAACAAAATGCATACATTGAAAAAAAGAAAATCAAAAACGCTCCTTACCAACAAAGAAACTGCTGTGTGGTTCATTGGGTCTATGTCATCCATAATCTACCCTGGGGTCTACAGCTTCTGCAGCTGTGTTGCCTACCCAATCTCTGCTTAAGCGACAACCCGCTCTGTTTCTCCTACACTGCCTCTCCCCACGTATTTTTCCCCACAAGAGCACAAGAATTAACTTGCAGTGCAGAGCAAAGCCCAGGGTGGGCAATTATGTTTAGGCGGCATAAATTGCCCTGGCCATGGGATTCGCTCTTCTGCGCTGCTCGCTCCGAGCGGGGGCTTGCGCTGCCGTGAGCTCTGGTCAGGACCTGGCGTTTAAATGTAAAACGGAGATTATGCTGCAGAGCCCTGCCACTCTGCAGCAATATTCTGAATTTCAAAACTATACAAAAGATCAGTTTTAACCTTTGAATAGACTTCAAAAGACATCCCTCAGCACATTTTCACTTTCAAATAAGCAAGCGAATCAAGGGCCCTGACATTTCCAAAGCCCAAAACACAGGTTTGTTTTCCTTGCAGAAACACACTGAATCTTAGCAACTGTCTAAAAGAGATTACAATAGAATTGATCATAATAAAATGTGATCTGCTGATGGACTTAACTTGCAGTTTTACAGCACCTTTGGGTAGCTTTGGCCCACTGAATGGGAGAATTTGGATGTATTTTGAGCTCTAAGGACACGTTGTTCTCCGCGATGTTCTTTGTAAATGTCATTGAAGATGCAGCAGTCATGCAGCAAGTGAGAAAAGCAGCTGTGTTACTGTCAGGCTGAATTAGAATCAGTGTGCAAACACACTTAAGTGACTCAGCAGTAACTAATTGAGTATTTGGGATGTGTTCTCCCCCGTTAGCAGTCAGGTAATTCCCCTTTGTGGACACGGGCTTCAAGCATATGCTTTAGCAGAACCAGTACGATGTGTGGGAATGCATACCCTTTCAGAAACAGACTTTTGGGCGGAAGGAAAAACACATTAGCATTGCTTTCAATATATCAAAGTTAACTTAATCACAAGCTCGGAAATTTTCTGAAAGATGTTATTAAGATGAGCACTTTTTTTTCCAGATTAGAAAGTATCAAAAGCCGCCCTGTTTGCTGCAGGGCACCGAGTGCTGCTGGATCTCCCCACTTTATGGTACAGAATTACACCGCCACACAGGTGAACTGGCTTTATTGTAATTGAGGTTATTGTATGTGCTGGGTGGGGAAGAAGGTTGTCCTCAGAGGCGGCAACTCTGTCCCAACCACTGTGAGGGGTAAATGTATCCGTGTTTCTTGTACCTGCGAGGCTGCAGCCTGCACCACTGCCTTCCCCAAGCGACCGGCCATGGAGCTGGCCACACACACAGGCAGCGTCGCGCGTGAAATGGAGCAACGGGTCGCTATAAAAACAAAGGCAGAGATAAAGCAGCCAAAATAAAAGCCAAAGGAAAATACAATTTTTCAACCTTGTGTTCTGAGGACCATTAGGCAACCATGGGGTAAGTGTGTTGCACACCCTTTAGATTTCTTGTTTGATTGTAAACCTATTTGAGGCGGGAGCATGCAGTCGACTGCTTCCTTAACAAAGATGAAGACAGATCTCTATTGCCTAACCATCTTCTCTTTTATTTTTACTATCCAGTTATAGCCTTGGGCTGGGAGAAATATTCATGCTGCTCTCTCCTGTGTATATATTTTCTCAGGATTGCACTCTTATGCATATGCAAAAGTATATGTTTTGCATATTTACTTTCTGTAGCCAAAATACTGTGCCCACTACATCACACGCTGCTTTCGCTTCTGTGCAGATTCCCCCAAATTTGTCATCTTCTCATATTTAGAATTTAATTCTAACTCAGATGTTTTAAAAAACAGTTATTCCAGAGATAACAGCTAATTGCGGCATTTCAGGAAGTGTACATTAATATTTCAGTAGGCTCAACATTTTTGAAACACTAGTCAAAGCAGCCTGCTTGTCTTTTTTGCGGGTGAAACGTCAGGATACTTTCCGCAGAGAGGCAAAGCACCTTTCAACATACCACTCACAGCCCTTTTCACAGTATCCTTTGTATGTCATGAGCCATAGTTTTGAAAACCACCTTTAAAAGATCATTCCTTAACATAATTATGTATATTTAACAACAGCAAGCTTCAGGTTCTTAAATTAGTCCTTTGCATGAAGACAATGCATTCATTTAAACGCCTCCTTAAAACATTCTTCTTCCATAAACCCTATTAGCATTAATTTAATAAAGCTAGGTGCGCTTTTTATTTTTTTTCTCTCAGACACATAGAAGGCTCCGAGATGGACCCATCGCTGGGCGCCTCGTGCTCGCGAACCCTTTCGGAGATGTCATTCAGGCGGCGAGGCCCTAGCCGCAGCGCTGCAGGGAAATTGCGACGAGGCCGGAGACTCCTGCATAGGGAAGCCAGCAGGGAGGGGAAGAAGGGGCAGAACGGAGACGGGAAGCCAACTGTATATTACATGTGTAGGCCGGCACTGGGATAACTTGTCTTCCCGTTGCAGCTCCCGGTGGGGTGTCTGGTTCCACGGAGCCTCCTCTCTGCAGAGCCTGGAGCCCCGGCTGCCTGTAGGTCCAGGGTCTGCACTCATGGGCCCCAGCCTTGTGAGAGGCCTGAGCGAGGCCTCATGTGCTGCCCAAGCGGGAGTGCTGCAGGGCCCTCCCGGGGCCTCAGGGAAATCTCGTCGGGTGCCTTGTTCAGGAAGGGAGACGAGCACCTCTACGAATGAAAGTCAAACGCGTGCGGGGACGGACTTGAGGGGGAAGAGGGGGTTTTGCTCTTCCACGCAAAGCCTTCCTGGCAGGAAACAGCACCGTGTTTTCCTTTTGGCTTTATGCAAGAGGCAGGTGAAAGGCAATTGGGTCTTCTGAGAGCACCAGCTTAACGGTGCGGGAATAAGTAAAAGTTAACAAGGGGAAGAGGGAGTTATTCAAAGAATTATCAGCTATTAAAAGGGGAAGAGAAGAAACCTCAGAAGCATATCTTAAAAAAAAAAAAAAGAAAAGGAATGTTTAAGAGCTAAATCTGCGTACTACATTCTGCCTGCTAATTTTCCCTTGCTTGGGTTAAATAAGACGACAGTGGTCTCTCAGTACTGCTGAATTTACTTTGGGTTTAGAAAAGGTGGCATTGCATATGACTGCCTCAAAGTCAGGAAAGAATGACTTGAATAAAAAGACTAAAGTGGTGCTGCTAAAGGACAGTGTATTTTCTTTGTAACAGGCACGTGCTGAATCCAGTTGTTTGCAAGTCTCAGTCTGTTTCAAAGCAACTTCCTATTGCAGCACTGACTTTATTTTCTAAACTCTCCGATTTTCGCCCCCAAGGGCAAATTTTCAAGTTCCCCCCCCTTCCCTTGTTGCTCAGTGCCTGCCACTAAAGCCG
>JAWLRI010000540.1:2696533-2710595 GCA_034781795.1 Crypturellus tataupa | reverse complement strand
GGAGGGGGCATTTACCTGCCGTGGGGGGCGGGGAGGGGGGAGGGCGGTTGCGGTGCCCCGTCCAGTGGCGGGGCGGGGGGGGGACGGCCGCGGCTCCTCCTCATCCGCGGTGCGGTGTGTGTGTTGTGTGTGTGTGCGTGTGTGTTGTGTGTGCGACAACCGCCGCTTTGTGTCACCCGCCGTCCTGCGGGAGCGCTGGGGCAGGGCGGGCCCCTGCGCATGGGCTGGGGGGGAACCGCGGAGGGGGGTGTCGTGTGGGGACCCGGCCCTGCCGCCCGAGGCCGACGATGAGGGAGATAAAAAAAAAAAATAAAAATAAAAGGAAGGAAGGAAGGAAAAGGCGCCCGGAGGTTGGCGCGGAGCAGCCGCCGCCAACAGATACAAAGTTGGCTTCGCCCCTGGGCTGGCGGCGGCAGGGGTAAATCCAGGGGAAATGCCTTCTTAATTAAGAAATCTTTCATTTGCTTATCTCTGTTTATCTTTGGATTATTCCCACGAGGCGCGTGTCAAAAAATGCATGCTTTCAAGAAAAAAAAGTTTTTTTTTTTTTTTAATTTCTTTTTTGTTCACTTCCTTGGGGATTTATCCATGGCGTGTGGGGCAGGCACGAAAGTGCCCTGTGTGGCAGAGCTGCTGGCCCGGGGCACCGGGTCGTGCGTGGCTGCCCCGCGAGTGTCCGAGCAAGGTGAGGGGGAGCTGAGGAGGTTGGCCTCCTGCGGGGTGGGAATATTCTGGTAAGCGCCCTTGTGCCTGCCTCTAGTTTTTCCTCCTCCTTTCCCCTTTCCTTTGGTTACTTTTGACTTTACTAGATCTAAACCCGCCTTCCTTTGTAGCCTTTTTTTTTTTTTTTCTTTAAGGAGTAGAGCAACCATCAGTACAATACACCCCCGATCGGCACTGATGACAACGTAGGTAAATGACAGAAAGCTGAGCTGCAGCAGACTAGCATAGATGAATTACACTGCTTATTCAAAAAGCTCTTGGGGTTTGGGGAGAAAAATATGCAAGTTTATAAATGTTTTTACCTCATTTTTAATTAAAAATGAGGTAAAATTTAATTTTTAATTAAAAGTGTGGCCACACTGATGGGTGGCCTTCAGTGGCAGGTCAGGCACAGAGGGCAGTTGTTAGATGAGTTTTTGGGTCTGTAATTCAGGTTTGACTTGTGAGCGGCTAATCATGTGTGCCCATGTGCTGTAGTTTGTATGCTGAGATCTCTCACTATTTTTTTATAGTACATATGGCCTTCTGTGTGCATCAGAGCTGTATGGTGAACCAGAAGTAGTTTAATTCCAAAATGCCTTTTTATTTTATATTTATTAAAACTTGAATGAATAATTAAAGCTCAACCATTGATTTAAAACATTGTTTCTCTGACTGGATTCTGTTTCTTTTACTTAGTCTGAAGCAGTACTTGTTTCTGAGAAGCAGGCCTTTGTAGCCGCTTAATGCGGGAGAACTGGACCTCTCTTTAATGAAACATGGTAATGCCCTTATAAAAACAAATCTGCATGGCCCGACCACGCATGGTTTATATCATCGGGAGCTTGGCCTGGTGACTTAATATGGAGGAATTCGAAAGGGCTTACTGGGTGGGAGCTTGTTAAGGACTTCTTTTTAAAAGTGCTAGTTCTGCCACTGTTTTCTAGGAGTCCTAGGCGGGCAGCCTCTCATAGATAAGGATATTATGCTTTTGTTTTAAAGGATTATAACTTACAAATTACTTTGCTTCTTAGAAATACTGCTTTAAGAAAAAAAACTCTGGAATTTGAAATCTTCTGTCTGACCCAAGTAATCACAGCTTAAGTTTTATTACTCCCAGGAGAGATTATGTTTTCTTCATAACTTTGTCTTCTTGAAACTTTGACAGAAGATGTCGCTTTTGGGAACTGTGAATAAATGTAGAGATAGAAAGAACTTGTACAAGTGAAGATTGTAATTAGAAAACATCGTAATATAAGTCACAAAATGCGTAGGGACTGTAATTGAGCTCTCATTGCAACGTTGGCTGTTATATCAGCCCTTTATATCTACTAGGTGTTATTTCCAGTTGCTTTTATGATATAGTATACAAAATCTCGAAAAACAACAGTGGATCTAGCTACTGCCTGCATGGTCCCTTATATTGTGTTCTTGCTACCAAAACTCTGCCCAATAAAAAAACTCCAACCTTTGAATCCTTGTTGCAAGGAAAAGGGAACTTGCTGTCCTTTTTCTCTCCTTGCGCTATTTTCTTCTATGGCTTCCTGAGTAGCTCTGTGAATGTAAGGATTGGTATTTGCTATCTGATGTGTCACCTAATATCCACTGCCTGCCACAGAACAGGAACAAGGTTGGTGGAGCTTCCTTGCTTTCCATCCTTAGCTTTTTGCTTCCTGCTGTCAATATATACAATTCCTTGGCAGTGCTCAGGGCTTTCCTCTGTAGCAGCCGTGGCAAGTCAAGAAGTGATGTGCAGCTGACTTTATTTGTGGGTTGTGATCTCGAGGTGAAGCAAAACTGCCTTAATCTCCTCCTTTTTCAAACTACTTGAGGTAAGCGCTGCTTCCAGGCTTGTGAAGACAGGACCCTATCACTTTGCTTGCATGGATTCAAAATCAAAATGAGGGAAACTTCAAATCTGAAGCTTATGTTGTAGAAAACATTTTCCATTTGCATGGTGGGACTGATTGTTTTGGAGTCATGGATGTTTCTACCTCTTCTTTCTCTCCCTGCCCCCCCCCCCCTCCCCCCCCTTCTCCCCCACCTGGTGCTGTGAGGCAGCGCGGCTGCTGCTTGAGAATTAATCAGGGCCTTTGAAGGGATTTTCAGGTACCTGCTTGGGAAGCCTCCATGCTGCCAGGTTGTGGTGAGCTGGGTCCGAGTTGTGATGGAAGGTGCTGGACGCACTTGGCTGGCAGCGCTGCTCGGCTGAAGTAGGTCATCATTCCCACTGAGGAGGTGCGAGCAGAGGGGCTCTGCGGGAGTGCGGCTTTTTGCCTTCCTGAAATAATAAACTTGAAAGTGATACGCGTTAGCGTTGTGTTTACTAGGTGCACAGAAATGTTGCAAAATGTTAGCTTCCCTGGAGCGAAACCTCTCCTTGAGAGTCAGGAAGTCCTTACTAGCGCCTTCATGGGAAGACCTTCGCAGAAAGTTGTGATGGCGCTCGTAATTTGGAAGTTACATTGGTGCCTCTTCCTAAGGGATTTAAACGAGCCCCACGCTATTAATTCCGTGACTGTGCTGTTGTCCAGTGTTCTTAAAGAGATATTGCATGAGATCCTGTTGACTTCTGCCTTCTGAAAAAAGAGTCTTATTGACAAGTTTGCAAAGAAAGACAAGTAAATGCTGGGCCGGGTATCCTGGATAATTTCTCTTTAAGGTAATTCCAATCCATTTAATTTTTTTCTTGCAGATTCAATTAGACCCATTAGTTTTCTTGTTGTAACTTAGTCCGCTGTGTTCTGCCCAATTAAACCACTACTCTGCTCAGTGGTGAGTGAAGTAATTCTTTCAAGTGTGTGTGTGTTTTTTTTTTTTTCTTGAAATAATTTTCCCCCCCATCATAAGGATTCTTAATTGTTTCATAAATGCTAATGAAATGACTAAATTTGCAGTGTGTTGAAATATGACATACATATTTTTATATTCTATTAAGCATATATGGCACACCAAAGGAGTTTGTTTTTCACTGCTGACAAAGTGAGATTCTATTTTAGAACCAGCATAAATTATTCGGTGTGCAGTGAGGTGGCTTGGCAAGGTATATTTTTAAGGTTTAATAGAGTATTGTAAGTGTTATAATTTCAGGCGCAGAGGAATAAATCTTGATTAGAGAATAGCAAACCATTACATTTTAAATTATTGCAAACATGCACAGTAAGCCAGTGTTAGCAAAGTTTTAGAAGTGCTTGTGTTCAGAAAAACATGCAATACAGTGGTAGATCAGCCATGTTAGTGTATTCAGCATTTTTGAAAGGGTAGAAACAAACTTTGACTTTTAGGCTTTCCCATTTGAAGACCTTGATAGGTGGGTTGTGCTGGTTTTGGTTATGATTGCATTAACAACTGATGGCATGTAGCTGATTCTGATTGTTCTGTGGAGATGAATGTGCTGATAGACGCCTGTACTCCCAGAAATGCTCTTTCTTTATGTTACAGTCACGACGGCATACAGGTGTAAAATACAGTGCAGTGCAAAGACATTTTTAAACTAAACTGCAGAAGTGAGCCAGTTCTAACTCCTCCAAGTAATTATGTGCAGAGTACACAAAACTGCTTATGTAGTCATTGAAGTAGGTATTAAGATACTCTGCAGAGTATAGCTATTTTCTTAATAATAGAAATTGCAGTGTGTTTTAAATGTTTATGAAATCAAGTAGCAGCCTTCTGAGGCAACCTCTTCTTTTTTTAGATCAGTGTTGGAAGGAAGGTACAATTCGTGGCTGTGCATTTCCACAGTGTTGCAGCAAGCTGGGCTCCTGTGGTAGTTGGGGTAGCCTCTTCTGAGGCTGCTGCTTGCACTCTCTGCTTAAGTGCAGAGAGTGTTCGCTGGGCCAGGGCTGGGCACTGCCCTGGGCTGTTTGGCTGGTGTAGATCAGTCACAGAAAAGGTGTCAGTAGCTCTCCAAGTTACTGTTTCTTTAGTCAAAAGGCAGATTTTTACCTTTCCTTCCAGCCTGTTTGGTGTTTTTTGACTTCTGGAAATGCTCAGAATTGTGGGTGCCTTTAATGAGGACAAAAGTACAAAAATACAAAGGCAGATGTCCAAGTTTTGTGAGTACAGAGCTTGAGGACTTGATTTCAAAGATGGGTGTATTGAGCTTCATCAGTTATGATATGAGGAGCTGCTTTTACCTGGCTGTTCTTGGCTTTTCTTGGCTGCCTCTTTTTACAGCTTACACTGGATCAACTTGATGCACACAGAGAGCAGCAGTCCATCTTGGCAAAGAAACTGGAAAAGGTTAGCAAAAACAGGTGCTTTCCTCCTTATGCTAGGGCAAGATCCTGTGCTCTGTTAGCAGCTTACTCTTTTCTTGCAATTTAACTATACTGTCTTTATTTATTTATTTATTTTTAAATATGATCATAAAATGTAACTTAAGACCCTGTCCATTAAAATCAAAATAGCTCATTGCGGGGTGGAAAGGTTTTAGAAATTGTGTTGCATGTCAGCGATGCAAAATAAAAATGTACTGGTGTAAATAAATATAACAATTTAATCAGTCCCATCACAACAGTTTAGGACAGAAGAGGAGCACAAAGTCTGTTTGAATTGTTTTACATGTGGAGAATTAAATTGATGCTACTGTGTGGGTTTTTTTTAAGGGCATTCTAGTCTGATAAAGCATTTAAACAGCAATAAATTAAGACTCCCATTTGGCAAGCTCTGGCACAGATAGCCATGGAGAGGAATCCCAAGTATTGATCAAAATGACTTTTTAGTTTTTGTTGTAATAAGAACTTCCTTCGCATGGTGTAGCAGGGTTATAAGAATATCGAGGTTCTTTGAATAGTGGTGTATTCCATTTGTTTCCTTCCATGTCTATTGCACGTCTTACTTGACTGCCAGTGCCAGCCTAGACTATTGCTCTTCCACAGGGATTCGCTTCTTGTTTGACATCCTAATGCTGTTTTGGATGGTGACCAGGAAAGTGTTTTTGAACTTTTTGATGCAAAAGGCAAGACGTGTGGCTACATGATATGTTCTTGGGCTGAGTTTGCATAGCTGTCCTGATGGCAAATCTCGTGTTCCTTTCCCTGAATGGATAGTGCATTACCCTGTGTACAGAAAGGCTTCAGGTTTGACAGGATATGAGCGGTGACGTGTCAAGGATGCTACGCTCCATAGTGACTGCTGCAAATACATCTTGCCACCTCACTTAAATTTACTGTAGGTTTTTCTTGGGTTGAGTTCAGGTAGAAAAATAAGTGCTCTTTTTAAAACCAATTTTAAGTTTTCTTGGGGAGAAAAAATAATTTTAGATTGAAAGCTTATTTTCCAGTGTAACAGAAGAGCAAAATGTACTTAAACTTTATCCAGTCACTTTAGAGACCTATATAGTTCAGGTGCTTTCAGTGTTTTTAGCAACAAATTCAACAACATGAGGAAGAGAAAAGTGTTGAGTATATTTTAGTCTAGAGTTGGGTATTTATTTACTATTTCTCTGTTTGGTATCATTGCTCTCAGTAAGAATATGACCACTTCTCCATAAGTACTGCTGGGAAACTGGAAAGGGAGCTGACACCTGGAGATGTGCTGGGAAAAGGAACAGTGGCACAGATGGTTTGTTTGTTTGTTTTATTTTTAGCCTGGGCTTTTATTTATTAGTAAAGTCACAGTTTCAGTTGGACAGCTGGTTTTGGTTTAACCAAACCCCAGTTGTCTTGTAAAGTCAGATAAAAACCTGTGAATACTAATTCTGTGTGTTTTGTGTGGTAATGTTATGCTGAGTTACAGCATCTCACCCTCTTTGGTAACTCTGGACTCGGACAACATGCAAATAGTATTTGTAAAGGAGGATTTCTTTTTTTTCTTTTTTTTTTTTGAGTTATGTATTATTTTCTTCAGCTGTATTTCATCTGTATTCCTTTAGCATAAGTGAATTAAAAATAATATTGTTTAGCTGCTGGAAAAATAGTATTGTTTTGTATCTTTAAATAGTACTTCCAAGAAGAATGTATTATATTCCTGTAGACTTTGTACCTTTGGTACAAGTTAATACATCCCATTTTTTCCCCATGTAGTGTTAAATTTTGTAAAAGTTTATGCTGTTCTTGTGGCTTGATAATTTTAATTAAAAATGTTTGTCACAGTTGTAAAAGAAATGGACTTTGTTATACTGTAGCCAAAATTTGTTTTCCTTTAAATATATTACATATTGAAGAAAAAAAATATGGTAGAGGGATTATATATTTTTATATCAAAATGTTAAAACCATTTAGAGTGTAAACATTGACCTTTACCTTTTCTGTCTTTCCAAAAGAAATTAAAATAAAAATTGATTATCACTATCCCTTCTTTACCTTTTAAGTTTTGTAGTCCATCTTTCTGCTAGTGCTGTAAGGATAATATAGAAATAATTATATTGTGGACTCCTCATAAATTCACACTGTTTTGAATTCAATTTAATTCAAATGGAAAAATAAATTAATGGTAATATCCCAAATAATTAATGCTATAATAAAGGATCTGCTTTCCACTTGACACTGAATGACTTATGTTCCGTTACATCAAAAGACTTAAATCATTCCAAGCCCTGAATATTAAAATTCTAGTTCATGAATATTAGAAATTTAATCAGATATCTCAAGATTGTGTAGATTGTATTGGGTTTAAAAATGGGTGATAATAAAGCTTGTGTTTAGCACAAGTATCAAAATATGACACATCATTTTTATGAGCGCTGAGGCTCTCTGAAGGGATGCATGGGGAATCATAATGAACAGAAATGTTACAGACCTCTGATGACAGAAATCTATTAAAGTCTGTGTAATGTTGTTATTGAGGCTTTGTGTGTCCTTTCCATTAGGAGCATTTTGTAACACTGTTGGGTGTATTCCTTTAGGATCCTTTACATTATTGCTGAGCTGAAATCCTGAGCATTTATCTTGTTTGGCTGTTCCTTTTGTCCATCTGGAATTTCAGGAAGATATGATATCCTGGTAGTTTCACAGCTGCACTGAAGTGTCCTTGCCTAGTTAGGTATCCTAATGTACCTTTTGTTACTGTGGTCCTGAGAAGATGTAAGCGTGAGCTTAAGGGTACTGCTAGTCTGACTGAAACGAACCCTTTTATTTACAGTGCACAAAGCTGAGCCCAAGGGTAGGATTTTTTTCAAGACAAGAACTAAAATTACATTGCAGATCAATTAGTTTTTTTCATTACTTATCTTTTTTAAGATACATACGATAAATTACACAATGAACTTTGGGCTGCAGTGTCACATAGCCAGCTTATTTTTATGGGCAGACCTTGCACCTACACATTGCATATTGAGTTAACTGTAAGCAGTGCCATAAAATCAGTGGGACTGTTAGTAGTTAAACACTGTTTCATGGATGATAACACTGAGATATTAAAGACTAAGAGTGGACTAATATATTGGCTGCTTAAGTTGATGGAGAGGAAGTTTGCTGGGAAAACAAAGAATAGTTTAGTTTGGTTGAGATCTAGAATTTAACATATTATAATGTGATTTTTATGAAAGCAGAAAAAAGTATGCAGTGCAATAAACTTCCTTGAAATATAATATCTGTTTTGGAGGAATGAAGGTTTGAAGGTAAGAGGATTAATGCAGATTGTTGAAATAATGACTTTTAAAAATGCTTTCCCCCCATATTTTCAATGTAATTCCCTGTTAATAGTGTAACTAGAGTTAAAATTTCCCATAATAAATTTGTTTTCAGATTACCCATTTAATTTACCTATTCTATACTTTGATTTTCCTTCTTTCTGCATAGATATTTATGGTGTTTAAATATTTGGGCATTTGGATTCTTTTGAGATCATGTAAGTGACCTACTCATGGATAAATGTAGATACTATAACTGCAAATTATGGTATCTGGATTAGTGGACATTGCAGAAATGACATGTAATTATGAGTACGCACAGCATTAGAAATAGCTTGGCATTCAGCAGGTTGTAATGCGGAGGAGGCAGTATAATTTCCAAAGTCTGATTCTTCAGAGATGGGAATTATGAACACAGGTGAGTTAGGAGGATGTCGTGTTAGGTGAAAGGCAACTACTGTGGTAGTTCAGCTGGAGTACCTATTACTATGTAGCATCAGGCTACTTCCGTAAGAGAAGAAACTGGGAGGAATTTGGTGTGTTGTGACAAGTGCATCCATTAAAATGGTTTCTGTTTCTAAATGTGCGTGTGTCCAATCAGCTTAAACATTTTAAAATACAACCCACTGATGAACATGTAAGGTAGTAATGCGAAAGTGCTGCAAGCTAATTTTGGTAATATTATTCCACTAGTTTTCACTAAACTTCTGTAAAAACAGTTACGTTGTGATTTTCTATATCTGCTGATGTTCTCGCAACAAGCACATTTTTGAGATGCCAGTACCAGTAGGAGAAGATGTAATGTCTTCTATAAATCAGCAAGATGATTCCCAACTACCTTAAAATTGTAAAGCCTTTCTTGCTATCGATTAGAACAACGTGGTATTTCTAATTCTAGATGCAATTGGCAGTTTAAAAGATGCTTTTTCAATACATAAACTAAATGTGTTTGATGAAGGAACTGCTGAGGATGAGCAATCGCATCCGTCAGCGGGGTTGTCTGTGCCCTCTAGCCACACAGTGGGTGTTTGTAGTGGCTTGGGGCAGGACTGCAGTGTTAGAGAGTTTTGACCATGTCCCCCATCTTTCACCTCCAGCCTTGACGCCAAACTTGTGGGGAAAGAAATGGGCTTTTGCCTTTTGGGCACCCCCCCCTCACATTGCAGAGGAGTCTGGCTGTGTTTTGCTGAGCTCTGGAAATGTGGTGGGGCCAGGCTGGCAGCTCAGGCCTGCTGCCCTCTCTGCCCCCAGCTGTGGGTGCTGCCATGCGCTGGGGCCTGGCTCTGGCCCAGCTTCCTGGTGCCCACGGGGGGCACCCCAAGAGCTGCGTGCGCTTGGCAGCTCTGGCCGCCAAAAAAAAAAACAAACCCACAGTTTAGACAGTGCGGCATTTAAATTGGTGTCGCTATTAGTAACATGCTGCAATCTAGTTGGTTTTTTTTTTTAAAAAAGGGCAGTAAGTAATATCTGCATGTGTAATACTTGTGTCTGGTATCAGTCTAATTCATAGTTTTGCTTACTGTGTAAATGCACATTTGACTTCTCAAGGAAGTGTTATTTCATCTATTTCATTTTATGAATTTTGTAAATACTTGAAAAACGTTAAACTTTATGGCTTGTCTAGTGTTTTCCTTCTTCCTTTTTCCTTTTTTCAGAATTTTGCACATATTTGTGGTTGGGATTAGCCTTGGTCACAAGTGGTTATTTTTTTGAATTGTATGTAATCCATTCCTGATATAAATGTGCTTCAGCAATAAAATATATTAAACTTAAAACAAAACAAACAAAAAATCCCAGTGTTTTATCTGTAGTAACAATGTTCATTTGGGAGTGCAGTGAGCAAGATTCAACTCGAACATTCAAGTTAAAAGTGTGTTTAAAAACTTAAAGACTTTTGAAATAAGGGCAGTTTAAGCCCCAGTTTTTGCACCTTCTTATTCAGCCTTTCTGTATAATTGTTTTAAACTCTTCTTCTCTTAGTGTGTTCTAGTGTTGCTTGGGTTGAGCTCAGCTGGAAGGTTGATTTCCCATGTGTTTCCGTCAATAAGTGCTTTCCTCTAAATAAAAAGAAGCATTTTCACATTGTGAAAAATGGTAAATGTTTTGCATTGCTTTTGTAACCTTTCCAGTGTGATTGTTTCAAAACATAGCGAATTTACAGAAAGTTGAGTGCTGTGTCTTGTGTCAGTCCTTTGGAGAATGCTGTACGTCTCTGCAGCTGTTGAGAAAGCAATGAGAATATATTGTTCTTTATTTTCTCCTCCCACCTCTCTCTCCTTAAATTCCACAACCCTTCCTTTAATCCTCTTTCTAAAAGGCCTGATTCAGCCCCCCTTTTGAGGCCCCAGGATATCCCTTGCACCTGACCAATGCTGCAGTCGTGTGCCTCGTAGCAGAGGCCCTTCCTGTGCAGCACGGGCACTGTGAGGCAGCTGCTTGCCTTCCTGCTGGGTACTGTGGAGCCCCTCATGCAAGACTCCACTGAGGTTACTGTAGAACCTCTTTCTCACAAATTCTTCATGTTGAGAGAGACCTTCCTTTAACACCTGTGGACAGGATTTGAAGGGAGGTATTTTTACTCTTAGATTGCTAGTTCACTAAGCATGTAGTAGCACAGCACTAGTCATAGAAATCAGGCAATCTGCTTGTTTCACCTGGTTAGGCTGGGAGCGAGTACCTGGTGCCTGCCTCACAGGCTGTCCTGTTGCATATCGTACTGTCATTTTTATACTGACCTACATACATGCCTGCAGCCTAATTTATTAAATCTGAATTTATTTATTTCACTGCAACACACATTGGGGTAGGATTTACCAATGTAAACTGGTTTTGGATTAAATCATAAAAGTAATGCCATGATTTCTCTCCTGTGCAACATCTTCTGTTTGTTTGCTCATACCATGGGAGGGAGGAACTCGCCATAACAAAAAACTTGTGAGGTCCAGTTTTGGATATCAGTGTGTTTGAGAGCTGGGGGAATGATAAAAATCTTATTTAAGTTTTTACATCTTCCAGTAACTGGATATTCACTTTTAAGTGATTTTTCTTTGTTGAACATTATTGGTATTACAAGTCTTTGTTCTTTAGTACTCAAGTGTAGCCTGGGGTTTTCAGCTCGTAGATGTGTTGTAACAAATTCGGTGAAAATTGCTGTTTCTGGGACTTCCATATGCAATACCAATTTGAAACTTAAATTTCTAAGGGTAGCTGACAAAGTAAGTTGGAGGATAGGGTTTAAGGGCCTTCTAGGAGAATGAAAAAGGGATATGTTTTACACACAATAGCACTAAGTGTGCATAGTTTACTTGGGCATACTGCATAGAAATTATTATTAAAGTTGATTTTTGTTGCCTTCCTGCTTTTGATGGGAAGTGGAGCTAATGCAGGTTGCTCAGTCATTGACCCTTCTAATGAACAGCTTATATATCTTCAGTTAGTTTAGCTTCATACCAAGAGCAGAAAAGTGATCTTTATATAAAATCACAAGGTGAATAAACTTGTTCATGAAGGAAGGGCTTTAATTTTTCTCTGCTATGTCTAATTTTTTATCATTATGTGTGGACTTGGAGAATGTGCCCAGCTGAGATTGATCACTGGTGTGTGAAATGACCAAATTATAACAATGGAGAGTGTTCTGAGGTGGGTAATATATTTTCATATGTAGCTTCCAGCAATGAGTTTAATACACTGAAGGCCACATTTTCTATGCTTCTGTTATTGAAATGTAGTGCTCTGATTGTTTTTCTGCTGAACTTCAATTTAGACCTTTATCTGGAAAAGCTCCAAGGAGAAAAAAAGCATCAAAGTAAAATAAGAATTGTCTTGGAATGCAAGAATATCTTTAAATATAAAATGCACTGTGAGAATTTTAAAAAAATGTATAGAACACCTGTCAGCTTAAAGGCTGAATGCTTTGGGGTGGGGAGAGAAAAAGGAAGAAAAATAGCTTTCCTGAGATGTATATTGAAGTTGTAATACTTTGCTAACCTGAGTGCAGGAAGTAAACTCTTGCCTTCTTCATGTTTATCCCTTCCTTTCCATCATGAATTTTGTGGACTTGTTTCAGCTGAAGGTCTGCTATCAATTAGGTGATAGAAGCCTAAAGAATATATTCTCATCATGCACTCAGCTCTGGCTCATTACTCTGCCTCAGTTGAAAGCCCCTGGTGAACTCTTCCAAACAGCTGAGTGTGATACCCAAGCCATCTATGTATGAATATATCTAATTAACTTATGTTAAACTTGGATTTGGGACCCCAGGAAGAAAGCCACATCCTTGAGGAAGAAAACCATGCTTAAAAGAAGAGTACATATAGTAAAGAGTCCTTCTTCTGTCTGTTAAACCTTTAAATGCTGACAATGTGAGAATTACTCTCCTGGGTAATTCCTCTAGACTGAAACTCTCTTGTAACAGTAATATACAAACTAGGTGAGAGTACTATATTAATGTCTTCATCAGATATTTGCTAATACTTCTGTCAAAGTTAAAGTTCTTTTTCTATAGCTTTTCTTGGACTTGCTACTTTTAAGTGGTTGCTTTATGGAGCATTAGTAATGCCAAGAAGTACCAATTTCTAGTTGGTTCTAAGAAAGATTAGCTGGGAGCGTGGTTGAAACATTTGGCTCTGATTGCATGAATGTTCTCACGTGAGCAGCTCAAGTCTGTGTTGTAGTCTGGACAGTGGGAAGAAAATAGGATGTTTGTAATGGTATCATTTTTGCCCATCTTCCCTAGCTCTGCTTGTGAGAGTAGGAGAGATGTTCCATTGGAAACTGATGGCCTGTAAGTTTTCTGCCACAATAATTAAAGAAGAAATTTCTTCTGATCTAGAAACTCCTTGATATTTGCTTGGATTTCCTGTTCCCAAGGTGGGGTTTTTCCTTTCTCTGCAGCAGGCCTATACCCGTCAGAGACACCCTTGGGTTCTTCCTGAACGGTTGTGGCAGCATCAGCAGGTGGTTTCCATGCAACCTACAAAACATATAGAAAGCTCGGTAATGGGCGGCTTTTTTAGGGTATTTGTTCCTCCTTGCAAGGAATCTTAAAATCGTCAATAAGTCTATTCTTTAGTTGTCTGCTGGGCACAGTAAAAATCTGCTGTAGCCTGTGATGGCAGCTTTTCATCTCAACCGCAAGCTCACTGTAGCCAAAAAACCCAGCTATTTGGGGGTAGGGAAGAGGTCTGCACATCAACCAGCTTAATAGACATGGCAATAGTCTTCATGATTTTTACCACAGCAGACTTTCCTGATTGAGTTTCTACATTATCTCTTCATCTCAGCCCATGCATTCTTCCTTGTCTAGGAACAGCTTCCTTAGATGGCAACATGGGCAGCTAGCAGCAACATGCATGTTACGCCCGAGTTAAAAAAGCACAGGCTTTTTCTAATCCCCCTGCCTCTGGTGGCAGTATGGAAAGGAAGCAGGTTCCCTGGCGTTGTTAGGAGATATATGGGCAGATACAGAGTGACCTTGTCCCTGGGCACTGCTACGCTTGTCAGCCACCAGAGCTGGGTGGGCTGCACTTTGAGATGAATGTGACTGATTAGTGCATTGTTCCAATGCACTATATATGTTAAATTTCTCTCCATTGCTGCTGCCATAGGGGGTTTTGGGTGTTGGTCAATATTTTCCTTGAGTGGAGGTCGAAATGCTTTAACTGGGTAGCATCTTCTCCCTTTTTTTCCCAGATGCCTAGGAACCTTGTGGCAATTTCTGATTTGATGACAATCACCTGTAGGGTTTTTTTTTTTTTTTTTTTTTTTTTTTTATTTTTTTGGAACACC
>JAWLRI010000540.1:2656550-2696433 GCA_034781795.1 Crypturellus tataupa | reverse complement strand
TGAATAGCTTAGAACACTCTGTTGTCTGATAGTAAATTAATAAGTTCTTTCTTTCCAATGGCAGGTGAGGAGAACTTTGAACACGTTTCACTGGAGAGGTATGCAAGGCTTTTGAGAAGTTGCAGAAACACACATGTACCTTCACACACAATGTCAGCACTTTTCCATCCTCGACTTCAGGACATACGCTGTAACTCTCTTCCTTCTCTCCATCTTCTTTCTGTCCCCTTCCAAACTCTCACAATGCAACTGGAAAAAGCTTGTACCTCTCCCAGTAGAACTCTGCCAGCACTTGGTGCTCTAAATGTGACTTGTCTTAAAAATTTGGAAATCAGCATGGCAGACTTTTATCAACAATTGGGAATAACATTTATATATTTACTTAGATACTGCAAATCATCCACTCTGATCCAAACAACAGAAGCAGGGAAACAAAAAAACTAGTAAGACTTTTCCCCTGATTTCTTTGTGTAAAGGGAGGTGTTTGCCAAAACTGAGTACCACCCCCAGGCTTCCCCAAGCAGCTAATTTTCATCTTGGAGGTAAAAGATACTTGCTAAGATGAGAACTTAGTTTCAGGAGGCAACATAAGGCAAAAGGAGAGGAAGGTGAAACGGCTCAACAGAAAGTTTTGATAAATCTGTGCTTCTCTTTATCTTCATCTGTGTCAGACAATACTGTGATCTGTGATTCCAACCTTGAAGGAATAAAGCAAGAAAGAAACTCATTTCAGCCATGCAGTGTAATTTAGTTGCTGCTTACTAATCTGCAAAGGGGAAAGAGGAGGGATCATTTCATCCCAAATTGCAAATAATGGAAAATAGGTCCCTGCAAAATAGAAATTACAGTGGAAAGATGAAGCAGTTGCTTTCTGCATGCGGCATAGGACTTGCACATTTTGGTAATGGCAAAATGTTTTACTCAGCTCAGCCAATTTTTTTTGAAACCTCACCCTAAATTACTGAGTTTGAAGACTGCATGTTTGCTTCAGCCAGCAGGAGAGCCTCATTTCTTTTTTATGTTTAAAAAATATGTATGCTAATTGTTCTCTTTTTTTTTTTTTTTTTTTTTTTTTTTGCATCTTTATAATGTGCACCAGTGAACTGCAAATTCAGGAATGGGAAGAAGCAACTATTTTAATGTCAACTGAGTAAAGAATCCTGTTCCTCCAACATTGTTGCCGCTTACTTTGTGCTGCAAGTGCAACGTACATATAGAATTCTAGTATTTTTTTTAAATATTTCTCCTTCACTCATTTATCTCAAGTATAAATAACTAACTATACAGTTGCAAAATAGTAGGGAAATGAGCCTCCCTGAGCTAATGTACTGGATTTATTTCCATGGACAAATGAAAAGGCCCTTTGAAGCCTGATCAAAGCCCAAGCTCTCCAATTGTGTGTAGTACAAACTATAAAGTTGGTGGTATTTGAATAGAATCTGTTGGATTTAGTGGTTTTTTTTTTTCCTTCTAATTGGGGTTTGTATCTCAGGAACTCATATTCAACATATTTCTGGAAATGACAAATGCTGTGCCATATGGTACACCAGATTTCAAGCCACTCTGAGGTGCATGTGTGAATTTTAGAGTGCCTGGAAGAAATGAATGAAAACCACATTCTCAATTTTATCTATCACGAGCTCTGAAGGCAGATTAGGGTGGGGGGAACAGAGGCTTTGAAGTTTTGCTGGAGGGATCGTACGCTTATTTCTGAACTCCCGTCCTACTGAAACAAGGTGTGGATATAATTTATGGCTCAGAATATGCACTGGTTTCACTAGGACTATCAGTTTATGCGCCCAGATGTTTGTTGTTGGAGATGCTAATAAATACTGTACTGCTCGGCTCTGTGCTTCCTTTGCTGCTGGTAACTCTTAACAGTTTTCAATCCTCCTTTTTCAACTATTTTTTTATGATTAAATATCTCTCTCAGGCTTTGATGACCTAATTCTTGCATTGTATTTTTGAACTGTTCTTTTTATACATGGTGATATTTCTCCTGAAAAAGTTCCATATTGATTGTGCTGCTTCAGCTTTTACTAACCAACAAAAGCTTAAGAAATCTACTCAAGAATTATTACTGGAGACATTTGTACCAGAGTTATTTTTATCCTCGGAGCTATGGAAGAGTTTCTTTAAATACAGAGAAAAGATGCTTTGGGGACTTAGATTACATGTTTCTTTTTAGAAAACTGATCTTTCTTGTGAAAGAATATAATAAAAGTTCATTATTACGATCAGTTCTGTAAGTTTACACAAACTTTAGGATTTTTCTTCAGAATCAAAGACAATGAATTTTGAAAACTTGTTTTTATACCAAGAAGAAAAAAAACCTCACTTCTTTTGACATACAACTTGAGTGATTAATATTTTGTCACACAGCATGCTTTGCTGGTAGAATTAAAATCAATTCTGTCTGCCTATATCAATAAGAGGCTGCTTGTTGGGGAAATTGTGTTGCTGTATTAGATCTCACCTTAGGAACCTTAGGAAAAAGTGTATTTTTTTTTTTTGCTGTAATTGTTCATAACCCATTTGAACACAGGACTCCTACATTCTTTTTAGGAAATCCAAAGGCTTTTGTTAAGATGATGTTTCCCTTGGTGTGTTAGTGTGACAGCTCATCTCCTTATTTCAGTCCAGCTTGGCATGTGCCAGTTGTTGCTGTTGCTCACCTTGAATGAGAGTGTGTTTCATGCTGCCAGCTGCAGCAAGAGTGTGACTGGGAAGGGAGGGTGTTCACTAATGTAAAAGAAGGGCTTCACATGTGTACGTGGTTTCCCACAGCGTTGCTGTTCTTATTGTTTACAGTGTTTGTTCTGATGGGCAAAATGTTTTCCTTCCTCCTGGAAAGCATCAATTCATTAAGCTTGGGGTAATTAATAAATTGGTCTGCTGAGGATCAGACTTCTGGTCAGTGTCAGCAAGCAGGAACCTGTGGTTGCTGTTTGTTGCACTGTAGCTAAGAGCCTCCTTTTGGGACCCACATCATGACGAGAGGGATTTGGTGATCGCTTTCTTCCCCTGGACCCCTCACCCCTCTCCACTGTTGTAGCAGGTAGTCTGGACTCTGGACTCCGGACTTAAGCGAAGGATTTATTATTATTATTATTATTATTATTAAAACAAAGTCTCTTGAAGGTTCTCAGTTCATATCTGTACCCCACATAAATACCTGATCTAAATTGTAAATTTGAGGTACTGCCGTAATGTAAAATAAAAAGCAATAAGCATTGCAATTCTTTGTTTCCGAAGCAATAGATAGCATTCAGCATGCATTCAGTGCGACACTTTTTTGTGATTGGTCATTTTGCATTTCTGAAGTGCAATCTTGATTTTTCTGTTGGAATAAAGGAATTGCTAAAGATACATTAGAGCTCCTGGCAGAACCTTTTACACACAGAGCCTTTGATGCATGGTTAGTGTCTGCGTAAGAATAAGGCATTCCTCAAATTGCCATCAGTGCGAAAGTCTGGTTTTAAGAAACGCTAATCTACTATGGATTTGTTAGTAAGGTCTCTTTGAAAACTCTTCTCTTTTTTTTATTTATTATTTATTTTTAAAATTACTGTCTACACTGACTTTTTAAAGAAAATTTTTAAATTTCTGAGGGAAAATGTAAGGTCTTTGAAAATAACAAAATGAAGTGGCTGTAAGGCACTTCTGAAATTTGTATTGCTGAATCTTTTCATCTTGTGTCACTGATCAAAAGAGCAACAGTCCTCGCAGTTCTCCTTGACCTGGAAGTTTGGCTTGAATTCATCAGTATTCTCTGTTATGACTTAAAGTATTATATTTTTAAGTTGTCGGGTACAAGGACTTAACTAAAACTCAATCTTCAATTTGCCAAGTGTGAAACTTCAGTGAATCAAAACCGATGTAGACACCTAGGCTATTACCAGCAAACCTTGTTTGCCAAAGTGGCAGTGACACTGAGTGAATTTCTATTTTAGTTAATGGCAGTTTGTCATCAGCTTGATTATTAAACTCTGGATAGCTCCTGTGTATGCAGAGTTTTTCCCTCTGTCTATACTGTGCTTATTCTGCCAAGCCTTTCTGTATCTTTTTCTATGTCTGTTTTTTTCCTTCTTAGTTTGACTGGTTTTGTCCTATTTCTTCCTCATTTTTGCAGCACTTTGCCATTTACAGCCTTGTCACCGTCCTTAGAAGAGCTCCTGCTCTTTACTGTGGGCAAGACCTGGAGTTTTTACCAGTTGCTTGTTAAAAGACTAAATCTGTTACCCATGTGCTTATTTTGAGGGCATCAGTGAGAAGCCACTTGGAAAATCTCTCTGCACTAAAATGAAGCTCCGATTGCAAGCCCATTCAGGCTTTCATCTCAGTGTTGCAGGTAGTGGTAGTAACGAAGATGTGGTAGCATGGTCTAGCAACCAGAATATATCCCCAACAGACTTAAAATCTTGTTTATGCTTTGGCGCTATTTGGAGAAGCTCCACAGACCTGAAGCAAAACTCATGCTGCCTTCTGGCACTCCATTGATTTCCAGATAGTTTTAGCTCCGAAAGCATTCTCTTTGAAGCGTAGTTGCGTGATTTTTTTAATGAAGAATTCTTTCGTATCATTTGCTGGTAATTAGTAGGTCTTTGAAGTTATGGGGGAAATCCTGCCCTATTAAGAACTACAGAAGTCTTGTGCTTGATTTTGGGGGGATTCTGTGGTCTCATTCTGCTCTTCAGTGGGTTTATAATAGCTTTCTATAGGCATACAAGATACCTTCCAAGTTTACTGATACATATTTATTAGCCTGGCTGCTGACTCTTGAATTAAACATTGTAAATCTGGGTCAGTAATATATGCCTAGAACTTTTAAGGCTTTTGTTGATGTTGGATTACTTACTTTCCTGCCTGCTGGTGCCTGTATTCTTTCAGTAACTTTCCAGGAAGTCCTCCTACTTTAGGAAAGTATTAGTATAAAGGGGATTTTCCACCTGTGGATGTTTTGAAAGGATAGCTAAAGGAACAGCAGTATTTTGCAAACACTGTCGTTTTGTCAAATGTAGACCAGCAATTTTTGTGTTAAACTAACTTTCCTTTTAAAGGAAACCGGTCAGGTTTTTTTAGGTGGCAAACCTTTAGTTTCAAAACTACTAGTAAGTTCTGAAACCATTAAATTATGCTAAGTGTATACCATTGGGATTTTCAGTATTTAAATGTAGCACTGCCATCATCACTAAATTCTAATTCTTTAGAGGTATAATACTTCTAATGTAAGCACTTGAAATTGTAGTTAGGCACTGTCTTTGAAAAATTCTTGATGACCTTTTTACTAGGAACCTTTCTTTATCTGTTTTTATTGAGAGGAAGAGCACTTGTGGCTTTGGATGTCTGCAAGTTATTGCTGGCTTAAATAAGAGGCTGTTACGGAACAAAAGTTTTGTGTGTGCTTTAATAAGCAGCGGTGGGTTTCCGAGGCTGCTGCTCTGAGAACAGGCTCTGTGTTCTGCAGAATATCAGATATTTATGCTCTTCTGTAGCTGGTGTAGAGGCGCAACTCTCCGAGAGAATTAAGTGCCTCTTGCAGGATCAGTATTTGCCATCGTAGGTTGCAAAACGTGGGTCATGCAAAGTGAGAGCCAAGTATAGTGAGCATCCTGCAGGAGGGAGGAGAATACATTCCTTCTAAGATACTTGCACATTTAAATAATTCTGAAAAATTTCTTTTAAACTTAGTGTTTTCACTTTGTTACTATACTCAAGAACTAGAGGGTTATACCCTTAGCTTAATTTTGAGGCAGGCACATTTGGCTCACAGAGTTGCCATCTCCATGTTAAGTGAAGCCTAACGTTCCTTAAGGCTGGTAGCGCTGCTCTGCGTCACAGGTGGGTCTGTGCCGTTTGCCTCTTGTCATGAGATTCCCTATTGTCGTGTTCTTTTTTTTGTAAGCCTGGCTATGGATTTAGTTGGGAAAAGAAGGTAAGTGAGAGGGGCTTAAACTGAAGAAGAACAAAAACAAAAAACAACAACAAAAACCCAACAGATAAAGGAAAAATAGGCATTTTAAAAAGCTTGAGGAAGAAACATGGAAATATACTGGAAAAGACCACTTGCTTTAATAGCATGCACAGATGGAAAGAATCGCTTTGCCTTTTATTCTGTTATTTTGACAATTTCAGCAAAGGTAAAGATCAATCATGCCACTGCCTTTCTAGTCTTCCCCGCACAGGGAAAGCTCTGCCCCATGTCTTTTTGATTGTAATTGCAGAACTGGAGCATGAACCTTGAAATGACATAAGAGCTTAACCCCCCAAATTGCTGTCCTCTCTTTCAACCTGGAACTTGGGTTTTTCTTGTGGTTGTAATGGCTGTTGATGGTATGGTCCCATAGAAGGGACAAAAATTCATAAAATTATTGCTAATTTTTTTAACTGTAACTTTGTAACTGAAGATATGGGAACCTGTTCTTGAAACTTTGAAGCTTTCTGTCCTAGAAACAGTATCTAGAGCTATGGAATATATTTAAAAGTGGACACTGTTTGTTTTCTTCCTGACTGTTGTGTTTTAACAACAGGTCATGTGTGTAAATGTCAACGTGACATTTTGCTTTGTAGCCTGTTCAAGGAAGATGATTTAGTCAAGTCAGTTATTGGGAAGCAGCTATTGAGCAAGGCTCCTGTGCACCCTTTTGGGAAGGTTTTGAAAGCAGCAGCTGTTTGCCACCAGATGATGCTGAGTTTTTGCTACACTTCCAAAAGAGATGGCCAACCTGTGCACATCTCGAGTAGTGTCAGGATATCACATGAATACACTATATGTATAAATTAAATTTACTGAAGTAGTGACTTTTTTCAGAGTTTCTGAAAGTTCTGCAGATATATGGTGTAACATTTAGTAGTGATACTTATTTACATCCAGGTAAGGGAAGAGCTTAACAACAAAAATGACCTAATTTTTTTTTGTATCCTCATCCCCCGAATCTGTGTGTTGTAGACAGCAGATGCAAAAAGTAAAATCTTGTGTGATAAATAACTGGCAACAAATTAATTCCTTCACTAAATTCTCGTTCTCTTAAAAAAAAAAAAAGGGAGGGGGGGGGGAAAAAGCTGAAACAACTTGTTCTTTAGGCTGTGCCAAAATATTTCTGAAGCTTACTAATTGTTTCATTATATTGCAAGCTATTTTAATTTTTTTTTTTTTTTTCATTTTAAGAAAATACTTGAAGAAAGTTAAAATTAACTTGTTAGAATTTCAGGCACATTATATTATTAAGCTTTTTCTGTAAGATCAGAAAATGTGGTAGGTCACTGGTTTGAATTTGGTCCAAGCTGGTAACACTCGAAGTTGGCAGCTTGCAAAGGATCTCTGCGCATGCTTCTAGGAATGATTTGAGATAAAATGTGCTGAGCAGGTGAAATCATAATTGGTGGGAATTAAAATTATGTGCAGTATGCACAATTGTATCTTTGTATAGTATCCATTTTTCTGAAGTACTTTTTGAATTAGCTGAACACTCCAGGATTTAGTAGATTTTGACAGAAATAGATTGGTGTTTTCTGTCTTTTCTAAACATCCCTTACAAGGATGCTCGGGGAAAGACTTCTTCATCTACATGAGTCTTGGTGTAATCATGGCCCATCATCATGGTGTAGTCATGGCTCATCAGGCACATCATGCCCAATCATGAAATGTGCAATTTCACATGTAGGCCCATCCATGAGGAACGCTTTACTGTCCCCTGAATTTGGTATATTGATATGCAGAAACACTCAGAATATAAATAGTGAGATAAATGTTTACCTTTGGAAGTGTTTTCTTTTGTATATAGATTGGTCAGGGCTAGAAATTTTGTCTGGATTGCAGTCTGATCTCTTTCATCATCATTCACTTCAAAGCTTATTTATCTATTTGTAATTGATATAAAAGTTTTGTTCTATTACTTCAGTTATTCATCATATGCTCATTTATTGCAGAAGGTATTTCAGAAGCCAATCTTTGCATAGGTTCATTAAAGCAACAGTTGAACTTTTATAAGCAATTATTTTAATAAGGAAGAGTACAGATATCTGTAAATAAAGGGAAAGGAAATCCTTTTTAACTTTTTCTTCACTAAATTAAAACCCTATAGCTTCTCCAGTTAGGTAGCTGCACATTCTCAACATTTCCCCAACTAAAAAGAATTCTTGGCAAATTCAGCAAGGTGAAATTGCCACATAATTGTGCAGTAGCGTAGATGTTTTCAAGGTAAAAGGGAAATCGGTGGTTAGAACAGTTTAAGGAAAGGAGCAAAAGCAACAAGAAGTTGTGCCCTTTGGTTAAAAACCTTTGATAACCGCTCTTGTTGCGGCCAAATATTTGGGTACAACCAAATAGTGTTTTCTTTCAGGTAAGTTTTAGATCAGCTTAGTTTGCATTTCTGAGAAATTGATAACAATATTGTACTACTAGTGATTTTCTTGCCTATACTATATCAAAAATTTTACTGTCTACTACAGAGCCATCTAAAAATCTGTGACATGTTATAAATCATTACTGCAGATAGTTTTAAATTACAGCTTTGAAAAAAACCAAACTGCATTGTTTGCGCCTGTAGTCTAAAGAATCATACTTTGGGGGGGAAAAAAAAGTTTTAACAGAATACACTAGTAAAGAGGGATTCAATTCTATAATTGTTGTAGTCAACACACCTTGTTTTTTAGAAAGCCAACTTGGACACTGTTGTCTTGAGGGGACCGGTCTGGACAAGGTGATCTGCTTTGACCTTTTGCCAGATGTGTAGCAGATTTTTTCCCCCTCTCTTGCATATGGATAAATGTCATGTGTTCTTAGATTCTAGTTTGCTCTGTTGGTTTCAGGTTCGGAGCTACATATATAGCTAATCTGCGCTTAAAAACAGTTTCCACTTGCAACCCTGGTAGGTCTCTCTTGGAGTATTCAGACAAAAATGACATAATTGAATTTCTTTCCAGATACTGTATGTAAATAGGTTTGGAGATGTCATTAATTTGACAGCTGCCATAGGCAATCTTGTTTTTGAGAATTGTTACAGAGATTGCAGTATTTCTATCTCTTGTCTTTGACACAAGCTTAGTGTGATAAAATAAGGCACCTTCAAACGTGTTCAAGACAAAGGGAAGAAGCTCAGCGCTGAAAAGCTCTATTGCTATTGCTGAGTTTGGGTTGTGTAGTAGGAGATTTTGGAATATTTAGTGATCTTGCAAACAACAATACTGACAATACCTTCAGCCACAACTGCTGTGTGCTGCAGCTGAACCCTAGGACCTGTGTGAACTCTATTCCTGCTGTAAACCTGAATCAAAGGTTCTGGAAAAATTTAGGCAAAAAGTAGTTCAACTGTTTCCCATTAGTTTTGGAAGAGAAAAGCAGGTGTTTGTAAAGACTCTGTGTTCTTTGGGGAAATAGTGACTCCAGTGTTAGTTGCTCTTCTTGGATCTGAGAAACGTAGCAGTTTTGTGCCCTGTAAATTTGAGATGGTGACTTTAGGGACTGCCCTTCTGCAATATGCAAAGACTGTGATAGCACCCTGCATTGCTGTGCTTGGGGGCATCTCCAAGGCTTCGTCTGAAACAAAGACCCTGCCAAGGTCCAAGGATTTGTCTTACAATTTGCTTAAGAGTTGAGGTCATTTGGAAGTCCCTAGTTGCAGCAGGTCTATACTTGAAACACTTGAGTGTCTTTGCTTTGCTTCAGTTGACTTATCAAAGGAGATTCAGAGAAATCTGGAATGGCATTTTTTTTTCCCAGCCTTTGATTTACAGATAGCAGAGAAATGGCTTACTCCTCACCAGGAAGATCATTTTTAAGAGTGTTTTATTGGACTCTTAACACCAGATAGTGAGTGAGTGCATTCCAGTTTAAAGTAAAGGCTTTTGTGTTATTTGAGGGAGGAGAAAACAAGAAATTTTATTAATGAACTCCAGTTTAATGGCTACACTAGCTAAATTCTACAACCTTGGAATTTGCAGTATTGCAAAGCAAATGCAGAGTTTAAGTAGGCGAGAGAGCACTGCCTGCATTATTCCTTCTGCTCAGGGCAATTCTGAAAGATTTCCTCAACTTGCTGCTCCTTCAGCTGGGATCATTACAGATTTCTTAAGTCCAGGGATTTTGGCCTCAGCCCCTGCTTTTGCTCCAGTGTTTTTGTTTTTGAGAGCTAGCAACTTGAGCAGAGTAGGGCAGAACTTGGTCCTCACAAAGAAACCTCGAGCTGTGGCACTGTGCACCTGCAGCAAGGGAGAGGGCCACAAATCCCACGGGCCCAGCACAAGTGGGGCTGCAGCTGCCAGGCAGCAGCTGCTCCTGTGGCAGTGGGGCTTGTAGCACCCAATATCAGACCTTGTGTTATCAAGATTATGTATCGAGTTTCTCCTTTACTGGTTGAAAGTTATCAAGAGATTTCTGATAGTTTTCCCCAAAGGCATCAGTAAGGATCTGCCCTGTTTCTTCTCTTTCCCTTACTCTGCCTGGCCTGTTTCCAACATAACCACTGACCTCTTCCCTTTTAACATCACCTTATCTATATGTTTTAGCATTAAGACCATAGTCTCTCTGCTATTTCAAATTCAGAGGGTGCTGCTATAGCACAGATAGCTGCTTTCTTGAATGTATACATACGGAAATAGGGCAGATTTTCTTTGGGCTAAGGCAGAATGCATAATTTAGCAGAAGAGGGGGTCTAATAAGGGCTACAATTAACTTGGAATTGCCAGTGGGCTGAGCATGCCTTAACCTACCCTTAATAATGATATGAAATCCTTCTGTAGCCCCTCTTGCTGTAGCCCTTTTCTGTTACATCTCAGTCCAAAGAAAATCTCTAATTGTGTAAATGCGATGTTAATTTACTTGTTTTAGACATATGACTCCTGAACTAAGAGTAGTAAAAAGGAGTCTGCTGCTTTTTTCTCTGCTACTCTGTCAGGGACTTAACTGCTGAGACAGATGCAATATTAATTCATCTGAATAAGTGGTTTCCAGCTTTTAAAAAGGCATCTGTGTATACCTTTTTCCAGTGCAGGTGTGCCTTTTTTAATAATTTACATGAGCACAATACTATAAAGAGGACTGCTGCTGTGATAATTCTTCTAGAGACCTATAGTCCACAGTGACAGAATTAAAAGCTAGCGATATAGAGGTATGATGGCCATGGAAGCAAATGTACAAAGTCTCTGCCTTCCCCCTTTGACCACCACCAGGTATCATGTAGATATCAGTCTAGAGAGAACATTTACCAGAATCAAAGAAAAACACAGGTCAGTGCAGTCACTTGATAGCATGTGAACCAATGGTGACCCAGCGCATGTTTTCTCTGGCTGTATTTTTTTCTTTTAACCCTTTGGGGAAAAAAAAAAAAAGGAAAAAAAAAATGTGTGTGCGTGTGTGTGTATATATATATATATATATATATATATATATAAAAATAAAGTTACTCGCTCGACAAGTGATACCTAAATACCTCCCTATTTCCTCTTTGATGCAAACATCACGGACAGAGGCTCTGCTACAGTCCTTGTACCCCAGAGATGTGCAGAGAAAATACCTGTCCTAGCACCTGGGCTCTGTTAGGAGAGAACAGAATTTCCGATCCTGTTGGTTACAGTCTTTGGTCATAGCTCCAAACTGGAGTCCTAACTAAGCTCTGTTTAAAACACAGAGTTTTGCCTTTGCTCTAAGACTCTGTCTCATTTTCCTAGCTGGTGTGCAGACCTGCATCTTGACAGCATTTAAAACATCTGGTGATCTCTTTTGTATGCAAGGTATGAATGTAGTTCCTGCCCCTTCCCTCCACCCCTCTTTTTCATTTGCTTCCTTGCTGGGAAGGAACCACAGCATTAGGGAGGAAAAGGTTAATTGTGTGGACTATATAGTATGGTTGGTTTTACAGTTTTACATTTTCTGTTTTCAAAATGCTGCACAGATTGTAATGCAATATGGCTTTTTTATTATTATTTTGAAACCTTAAATGCCATGTGAATGAAGCTTTGCTTTTTGTTTACTCACTGTTTGTGCTCTGTGCTTGGTTTTCAAACTTAGTGTTCAGTGAATGTATTGACTTATTTGATTTAAGGAATATTTGTCTTTACCATCTTCTTAGCTTTAGAAGGAGAATATATAAATAGGAGATTGAAAATTGAGCATGTTTTAGTGTCTTAACTAATCTTTTCCCTGTACCCAAATTGAGGTTTCATGCTGTTCCGAGTGGTTGCTGCCAATGTGCTGCTTCATGGATCAGGATTGTGCTTGCCCAAGTATCTGTGCAGTTAAAATATTTTGAATGTGGCATATTTAGAGATAACTTCATTTGAAATATCTGCCTAATGGAGCAGTCTTAATGGAATACTCTAATAGCCCAGAGTGGTTACCTGCAATTGCTCCAGTGTATTTCAGTCAATTACAAAGAAAGGCAATATTTAATGTTGAAGAAGTTGAGCTGGATGGTGTAATGAACTGGCAGATTGCCAGCAGGATCATCTCGGCAGGAGGATCTGTATTAATGTGATGCTTTTCATTTGCTCTCCAGAAGGTCACCGGTAATATGTCAGTTGTTGAGTTTCATCATGGTTATCAGTCACCCGTGTGACTTATCCTTTATGTTAAAAACACTCATACGTGCAGTATAGGTTTATGGGCAGGTCGTTGTTGTGTATTAGCATAGTAAGTATCAAAGAAATTATCTTAGCTATTTCATGTAAGAATTTAAATCGGAGATAGTCTTGTATTAGGAGAAGAGTCTGAGAGAATTGTCACTGCAGCACTTATTGTAAGATTGAATCTGGATTATAGCCATGGGGGTAAATAAACTGGGCCACATTTTAGAGTTGTTCATTGGAAAAAGGAGTGGCGATGTTACACTTACAATTATCATTACAAAAGCACTAGCATGTTAAAGTTATAATTTTTAAAGATTATTGTAACAAGGCCTACACATGTAAGCTGGCTATTATATATAATGTTTATTTTTATTTTTTTCTTGGTGCTTGTGTTCAGGCACAAGTTCAAACTCCTATTTTTAAAGTATCTGACTATTCAAAGATGTTTTTGATTCTGAGACTTAAATAGTCCTTTTTGTCCTGAAGATCTTAGCCCCATTTGATTTTCCAGACAAACCAAGATTGCAGTTTGGAAGAAGACAAATGTGTCTTTCTGCCCTGCACATTCATAATCACTCTTTCCTAGGTGTTCTGATTCCTGTACTCTTTCTCATTCCTCAGTGTCTCCTCCTGTTCCTAGGTTCTGAACCTCTATTATGATATTAGAGCCTCTGATGGTTTGTTTGTAAGGAACTTTGCCCTATCTTATGTATTAACTGTCACTATTGCAGTCATAAATGTGTTAGTGTTAAAACTGAGATGTTATGAATGCACATAACACTAGTAGGCACAGATACTACTGGATATGATTCTAGTGCTCAGGGTGTTCTTGCCTTGTCCTGTCTTTATTATGAAATGCAGTCTTCTAGAGTTCTGATTCCTGTTTAAAATATAATAATAATAAAAAACACAATGCGAGACCTTTGACTCAGTTAAGGAAGATGATCTTGAGCCTTAACTGATGCTTCCGTTTACCACAGCATGAGAAGGATTTTTGAGCTTCTAGAACTGAATATTGTTTCAATGAACGGATTTAATCTAATTCTCTGAGGTCCTGAGTTTCCGTCCTGAGTTTGAGTCACTTCCCTAGTCACAGGGTGGCCTGTGAGGACTTCAGCTGTTGGGAGGGGAAATGGAAATGGAGGGGTGTCCCACAGTGGGGGAGGATTCCCAGCACAGTTTGCCTCAGAAAAACCTCCTCTGGTGACTTCATAGCAAGGTAATGGGAGACAAGGAAAAATGCAGCATAGTTGAGCCCTGAGGAGGCGGAAGCCAAGCTGCATTTGTGCATCTGTGTCTGTTCATTTGTGGTTTTATTTCAATTTTACTCTCAAACTGTTGGCAGGGATGAATTTTTACTGTGTATTTTTTTTCCTGTGACTCTTTGCACTGTCAGCTTTAATGTTCTGCGTTATTTTTAATGAATGTTGAGCTGTGAAAATGAAACCTTTCTTGCTGTGCAAAATGAAATTAAAATTCTTTTACTGAAATAAATAGAAGTCTTTTTTGTTTTATCTTACTAGTTTAGATGGAATTTGGACTTTCATTCTCCCCAGCTCTACTTTCTCATGTTATTCAAGATTTCCTTGCATTGTTGCCAGAAGAGAAACACACGCTACAAAACAAAGAGCCAGTAGAGAAGTGTATCTGCCCTCCCCCAGGGTTTTAATGTTGTTGCATTTATGGAAGTACCCTGTCCATTTGCTGTTGAACTTGATCTGTCCTCTAATGTAGAATATGTATGTATGTAGGTATGGGAGGGGAAAGCCTCCCTGGTGGGACTAGCTTCCGTGGTGGGGGCAGCTGCTGAAGGTCCTTCCTGCCTGTGTCTTCCGGCCCTGGGATGTGGCCTCCTCCAGGGCTTGCTCGGCACTAAGCTCTCTGTTACGTGGTGATGGCTGCTCTTCCTCCCCCCTAAATAAAGGAATAATCCTACTCTGTTTTGTCTGTCTTCATCAAGAAGGGTTCGATATAAAGAAGGATTCTATTTACTCCAAATAGGTGGATCCAATCAAAGTGATTTTGCCTTCCTTGCAGAGCCTCCTAGGAGAGCTTGACATTCTGAATTACCTAGATAAGGATCATGTTCGAAGTCGGGCGGTTAAGTTGAACTACGTGCTGTTTTTTTGTTGCAGGTCCTTGTGTCCGTGCTGCTGTTAGAGAATCCTGCCGGTCCCTGCCTGATTCCGTTTACCAGCGTGCCAAAGGTAAGGTATTCGGGCCCTGCTCTTGCAGGTGAAGATAAGGAGCTACTTGGATGTGTTGCTTGGGTTAAATAGATTCTTTTTTCCTTCAGTAATCCTTCAGTTTTCCTTCAGTGAGACAAATCAGTTTGAACTCTTGCTTTTTAATAACCGAATAGGGTCGGATTATTAATTAAGCACTGGATATAGCTACAGCTGTTTTGGGCTTTTGTCTCTTGTTATCTGCTGCCTTGGTTTGAGGCTTTGTTTTCCCCAGAGGCTCTGTAAGCAAGATTTGGTGGTAGGGAGGGTATAGAGGAAGAGCGGTCACTGTGGGGTAGCAAGCTCAATATTGCTCAGTGATTTTCCAGAAACTAAGTAATGGCTTATAAGGTATTGAAATGAAAGATGTTTTATATACCTGGATTTTTTTTTTCTCTTAAAGAGCACATTTAATATTACATTTGGTATAAATTCAGGACATTTAACATTTTTTCTAGGCTGCCTGCGAAGACTAGAAGTAGCCTAATAAAGCTGATGTTTTCCTCTCGTTTCCTTTTGTGATCGAGTCTAGCTATCTCCTTCTTTGTTAATCCATGTACCCTGTTGTATGTGTCCAGTAACTGCAGCCAATCCCTGTGATTCAGCAGAGACTTCATTTTCAGAAAATGAAGCCTCATTATGATCATACTAAAAAAAGAAAAAGGCAGAACATTGAATGAACATGCTAGTCCCTGCAGCACAGAACAGGCAAGTGGGAACCAAGTTTTATTCGTGACTTTACCAGGCAAATTTATTATTTCCTCCTTGACTATGTGGTAAAAAAAAAAAAAAAAAAAAAAAAAAAAAAAAAACAAAAAAAAGAACCTTCCTCAAACAAAAGTTAGGATGGTAAGTTATTGACAGCTTGGAGCCTTCACATGGAAAGCAATATATAAAGTACTCATATCTTCATTTTGCTGCGAGTTCTGTTAAAAGCCTCAGTGAAGTATTATCACATGGTTAAATACTTCAATAATATGCAGATGAACCAGTTAAAATTAAAATGATAGCTAGTAGAGTCCAATCTTTAAGTTTAAATATCTACATATGTTTTTGCCAATGATTTAATTTCCTTCAAACTAGAGCAGGAAATTCTGAAATACTAGAACAGCAGATTTAAGATGTTGCAATGGCTTTTCTCAGCACTTTTTCAAATCAATCGATATTTTTCCCATTACATTTAAATACTTGTTTATAATCATAGCCAGTTGAAACCTGAAGTTTGGAGTTAGAGTATTTCCACAAATTAAAGAGTACTCTGACACTTGGCTTATGCAGGAATTTTCTACCCTTTGAAAAAACGGATTTAAGAAGAAAAGAATATATTATTCTATACGCTTTCCTAAAAGGCAAAAATACATAGTAGTTCCCTGAGAGGAGAGCAATAGCCTTTGTACTTGGAATCTCAGGTCTCTTTTTTTCTTTCAGTATGAGAGCCCAGAATAATTTTAAAATCAACTCAATTTCAGTAACAAAATGAAATTGAATTTTATTATTCATGCATTTAGCATCTTTTCTGACCTTTGGGTGCATGTGTATACTGTGATGCATGTTTCAGATGAAATATAATCAGCTTGGTGAAGATCTGATTCTGCCAAACACGGAGCTTTCTGGTCTCGAACCAAGAAGGGAATTATCACAAAGGTGTGGCTTTATTACAGCCAGTGCTTTGTTTGGAGCAGGCATGCTAAACGTCTTGCCTTTTGGAAAGGAAATGCACTTGGTCACAGAGTAAATATTCACAAACTGTATAAAAATATGTTCTTTAGACTTCCCAAACTGCAGAGAACAATGCTTCCTCATACAATTTGTTGAGTATTGGAGTCCTTTGAGGTCCTAAGGGCTGTGTGGTTATTCAGATCTACAAACGTGTGTGTACCGAAGGGAGACAGTTTGACGGGGTTTGTGCTTTGAAAAGGATACGAAGGAGAGTTTTGGCAGCCGTTCAGCACTGCCCAGGGTTGCCGATTGTGGGCAGAGGTTGGACACTGTGATGCCGCAGTGTGTGGAGAAGGGTGCATGAGGGACTGCCGCTGAAATGGTGCCACTGTGTGAGGCTGGGGACCCACCTGCTTGGGGCTTTCGAAAAATTCACCCTTGCCCTCTCAAAATATGATACCTTGCTTTTTTTTTTTTTTTTTTTTTTTTTTAAAGTTGGTGGAAGTATAAGAAAATTTCCTAGTGTTTTTCTGTGTCTTGGCACGTTTGCAGTTGTTAACTGGGTTTTTGAGGTATTATACCTAAAGGAAATATTAATTATTGTAGTGTTTCATACAAGTGAGTTTCATGGAAGTTTTGGTTATGGAAGTATTTGAGAGGGAAAGGTACGTACTGAGTACATGTTCAAGATCCTTTTTCCAAAGGTTCAAAAATTTTTTTTTTAAATCCTGTAATTATATCAATTATCCCAGGTGCCTGAAGTGTTTACTTTAAGCCTTTGAATGCAGTTTTTAGCTTTACTTTAAAATATATTTGTAGACTATAATGATGACGTTTACAGAATGCTGCCCTTTATGTCTTAAGCCAATTGTATCATATTTTCTGAATTGCAGTTATGGACAGGAAAGAAGAATGCTTTCCTCTCTCTTTCCCTCCACTCCCTCAAACCACTAGCATACACTCACCTGTGTTAATTCAAGGGAAAAAATCAATTCTACAATATGTTAAGTAGTCTTAGAGGGACTGTCTTTTAAAATTTTAACTATGTTTTTATGCTTTTCTGATTTGTAATCATTGTAATTATTTGAAAATACAAGTGTAGCTTATTTATTAATAATTTCCAAACAGCTAATTGAGTCACTTGTCTGTAAATTTTTCCAGCTGTGGTGATAGCCTCAGATGCAAGCTGGGTTTGTCAAAATTAACTGCATCTTTTATGGCCCACAAGTAGCCTTTGTGGTATGTTTTATGACCACAATCCACATGGATTCCTGTCAGAGGGAGAACCCTGCACAGTTTTCCTCAGCATCTAAAAATTCAGTTAGGCAAAAACAAAAAGATGATTCCATTTTTTCTGGTGGAAGTAGGTTTGTGTTTTATTAGCCAGTATGAACTTGGTCTTCTCATGCTGTATGTGTCAGTTTTTCTTAGACAAAAACAACTTTGTTCTCTGAAAAGAATCTGGCATGTTACTTATCTCATGAACACAGCTAGAAATAGACTTAAGACTAAGCATGTGGCCATCAAAATACTCCCATTTAAGTGACTTGACCAGGGTTAAGTGGAACAGCACTGTCAGAACTGGGTATTGAGTCCCCATATGCCTGGATAGGCATATCCCTACATTAAATCAGTTTATGACAAGATCTCGCTGTGCACTGGGCTTTGCTTTGTGGAGCTGCTAATACAACTCAGAGTATGATCTTCAGAAACTATTTGAGGTAGTGCAAGTTACGTTGAAGGAGGCATATCCCGTGTCACTGAAATCGCTGGATAATGAGCTAACTATTGCGTATGGAATAGATCCTGCACACGAAGGCCTGCCCCATGGAGAGGCAGCTTCGTGAACCCACAGGTCCCACCGCAAGCGCTCTGCAATGCAGGGTCACTGTCGTGCCACGTTGCATCACCGGTGTCCAGGCAGGTCACCACTGGCCCTGGGAAACCCGAGCTCTTGCGCTTGGTAACCACTCAGAAAGCAGTTCTGCTTTTTAGCTTCTGGGGAACTTTAAATGCAGCTAAAACTATAACCTTCTGTATTTCCAGTAGTGTTCTCGATGTGTGCCATACAGCATAACATGCACGTGATTAGTGTCAAATGATATTTAAAAACAGCAATTCTGCCTGCTGAAAAGCTACATTTTTGTGAACGGGAAGAGCTCATATATGCAGTTTGTCCCATTTCCTACCTGCTGCATGACATTTTGCCTGCTTGAAGAGGCATTCTGGCCAACTTCCTAGTGGTGATTTTACAGAAGAGAAAATATTGAAGTATGGTATATTTGCTGTGGAATTGTGTTTCCAATAACTTAGACAATTAATCTCGGCTCACAGTTACTATTTACTGTGTGGTAGCAAAGCTTGAATTCTAGTAACTGTAAAGGACTTGTCCTTTTGTTTATTTTTTAAGGCAGCAGTAGAATAGAGCATACAATATTGTGCATACAGGTAGACATATTTTTAAAAACTCTGTTTTCCTCGTTTTAAGTTTGGTCTCATTTTATAACATCTTAAGTTCCTTGCAGTCTTCCGAGTTTAAACTGGTGCCCTCCCTGGGATTCCCTGCAGAGTTTTGGGGATTCTGGGCGGCTCTCATCCCATCTTTCCTTATCGTGAAGGCTTTTCCAGATGTCCTCCTCTCTGTTGTTCCCCATAGCAGACACTCTATGCAGCTCACTGTCTACCTGTTCTGTCACACTTTATTTCCCTCTTCTCATTTAGGAGGTCCCTCTGCTGCCTTTGGATTCGGCCCCTAAATGCTCGGTCCTTTCTGTAGGACTGAGCAATCATTCCATTATTGCTACTTACACTGTTTTTTCCTCTTCTACTGCCAGTCCCTTTATTTCTCTTCATCACTTCTCATCCCTGTGATCACTTTGCACTGGCCTATAAAATTTACCTCTTTCCACTGGCCTATAAAATTTACCTGTAGTGTGCTTTTTTTTTTTTTTTTTTTTTTTTTTTTTAATTATAAATAACAGTACTTTATTGATATCTCAAGCAAATTTGCAAGTGGGTCAGAGAGAACCTTTGTCAGAAGCAGCATGTGGTTTTGGAAATTCAGATCTTCCCAAAAGCCTAAGTTTGATGGAAAGTTACCAAAATCTGTGTGTGCTTAGAGCATTCCCTGACACACTGGATCGTGTCATACCATTAATTCCCAAGTTATCACATAACAGCCAAAAAAATGCTGTTGAACTGAGGGTTAGACGACTTCTTACCTTTGCTCTCTCTGAAGTTGTCTTTGAAGATTAAAGAGTCAGAGTAAGTACTAGTTTTCCTCTTTTAGTTCTCTCTGAAGGTTCCTCAATGGCCTGCTCCATTGCTCCTGGATTTCCATAGGGCTGAAATGATCCACTCCTCCCTGGCTGGAGTAGCATTTCACGATGGCGAGGGTCAGGGTGCTTCTTAAGCTGAAACGTTTATCTCCGAAGTAGAATGTGACAACCTCAGTTTTACTTTAACAATTTAACTAGAACTACAGACCTTTTATATAAATATGTACAAAACTAGTTCCAAAACCAGCTTGTAAGCAAGTTTTTTTACAGTTGCATTCTTCAGAACTCGGATTTACCATCACTGGAATAAGGAAAATCTGTGTTTCTTCATGGCAACCTGCCCTTCAGCCGCACAGGATGCACCACTGCTATGAGGTGCTCCAGCCACGGAAGGATCCTGGAGCTTAGAGAAGTCCTGAGACTTCTCCTGTATAACTGGCAGTAGAGCAGCAAGTGACCATCCAGGTTTTGTTGTCCGGGAGAGGAAGAGATGTTTTCCTCTTCTCTTGCAAGTTGTTGTCTCAGAGGTCCAACAGGAGAGAGATGAGTGTGTCCGTCTTGCATCCCACCGTTAGGCAATTAGTGAATTTTCTAGGTTTGCTTCTAGTTGGGCTGTAACTTGCCTCTCTTATCATTTGCTTCTCTCCACCTCATGGCATTCCTGTATATCTTCCTTAAAAGGACAATCTTGGAGGCCTACTGCAGACCTGGTAACGCTGCTAGTTCCTTCTAACTTCTCTCTGTGTGGTCTGATTTAGATGATGAAGAAGCTACTTCTGTTTTAACATTGCCCACGACAGAGTTGAGAGATGTTATCTTTTGAATATGAGTTAAAGTGCTAAAGTACTGCAAGAAGCTGCCAAACTCTTAAGTATTTTGTCTAGTTCTCAATTAAACACGTTAAGGAAGCAATAATGATATAGCCACTCTTATTGAAACTGTCACTACTGCTACCAGTTTTTAGTTGTGTTTATAAGGAAGGAATGAGAAGTCATAGAATCATCATAGAATCATAGAATGCCTAAGGTTGGAAGTAGCTAAACTTCCAAATTACAGACTTGTATGGTTTTAAACCTGTTTTTCTTTTATTTAGTCTTTGCTCCAGTATGGAAAAGTGTGTCTCAATGTTTGGAAATTATTTGGTGACTATTGTTTCTCTTTTACATTTGTTGATGCATTTTATTTGTTATCTGGTAGGAAGAAAATATGTCCATGTGTAAGGATCGAACATCCCATCAGTGGGAGGGTACATAACGTTTCTAGATGAAAAGGAATGTAATATGGCATCCAAAACCAGTTCAGTTTTGAATTCATCTGCTTATTGCAGTGAGATTTTACTCAGAAAAGTGGGCTGCAGAGAAGTTTCTAGCAGAAGATAAAATGGTTGCAAGGGGATAGAACAGGAGTCTGGAAAGATTCAGTTTTGCTCACAGACAGGAGTTAGAATAATAAGAATATGAGTGCAGCATCTCCAGGAAATGTTTGTCTCTGAACGAATATTTTGCTAGCAGGAAATTTAGACTTTGCTTTTTACTTTTTTTTGGTTAGTTTCTGTGGAAAAAGTCAGATGATCCTAGTCTGTATCTGCTGAAAGTGTTCTTGTAGAGGCTTGCTTTCTTTAGCAGCACCGGGGTGCAGTGGAAAACCAGTGCTGGGGTAATGGTGGTGGAACAACTGTCTGAGTTTCAGTATTAGAGCAGCTGACATTTGAACTGCAAGATAAGAATTTGGAATAAAAAGTGTCTTATTGATGTGCTTACAGAAATTTGCATCCCATTGAGCATGCCTTGCAGAAATGTTGTAATAATTTCCCTTCATTCCTTACCCTGTCCTGGGAACCATGTTTCTTACTGTTTTTCTGTTGTCTTCCTCATCTCCTTGCCACCTCTTACTGAGGGATTGAGAGAGATTCGCCACTAAAATCATGTTGCAATGCACTTACAGTTACAGTTACTGTTTTATTGAAGAGGAACTCATTTGAACTGAAAGAAAATATGTAGGAAATGGTTTTATTAAATGAATGCTGCTGACATTCCAGACCAAAGCATAGTCTTGACATTGAATTTAAAGGATTTCCGAGGGGTATGGGACAGGTTGTTTTGAAACCTCTCCTATCTGTAAAAAGGGAAGAGAGAGTTTCAATTATGTTTCTGCTTTGGGAGTAGGAAGAGGGAATTCCAGTCTGTTTCCAAAGACATATTACATAGAAAGGGAGCAGTAGCTTTAGTGAGAGACTTGGAGCAACCTTTCTTGCCTGGGCTCATGTTTTTCGAGTTGTACAACATAAAACAGCAGTCACTGATGTGACAATCATGTGATTTGTGAACCTGTACTATTCAGCTTCATCTTGTACGAGATCCAAGAATATCCCTTCATTTGAATTATGGGTTTTGTTTTGATGTACATCCTTTCAGGAAATGAAAACACCAAAATTTAAAGTTTTCTGAGTAGGTATCGCAGAATCCAAACTTCTGCTAGGATTTTCTTTGGGAAGATGAACTGATTTATACACAAATCAATGCAATGAACTGGAAGTTTTCAGCACCATTGGAAAAAAAAAACCCTAGAGGATGAAGAACTATCACAAAGATATTAGATGTTTCATACTGGAATCTACAGCTATATCTCTTAAGCTGCCTCTTTGATTATGTATCTAAGTGTGGAATCAAAAATTATGATATCTTATATCTGGTAATTACTTTTAACTGCATGTTCAAAGTGGCTGCTGCTAGAAAGTGGCTTTCTGACTTGATACTGGAAATAGGTTTTTAGTAGGTTACCATGAATTCTATAAATCTCTGAAATTTTGCCGTATGTTTTGAGAAGTAGGTCATATTGGATAAAAATTCCATTCCAAGGCACTCAGTTACAAATGGAGAAATATAAGGTTTTTTTTGGTATTTGATATGACAGTGAATTGCACAGAGCTAGGAATTAAGGATCTGAATTTGTCCTATAAAATACCTAGCCCTCTGCAAACTAGAAAGTTAAAAATTGTTTTAATATGCTTATCTTTCACAATTTCTTGCTCTTGTGAAATAGATTGGATCAGGGTTTTGTAAAGTGACTGGTAAACTCTTTAAGATTATAAAATTGAAGTTGTCTAAAAATGTGCTACTTTTTTCTTTAAAAAAATAGCTTGGGTTGCTAGAAATAATTTTTTTTTGATCTGAACAGTCAAACATATCATCTTCTTTCTAGTTAAAAATAATAAAAAAGCATAATTCTGTGGGGAACAGAAGGTCATCAGTTCAATTTTATTTTCAGCATTTTATAGAAGTTTAAAGTGAAATCCCTGGAAAAGTAGGTAGCAGTGTTTCAAGGGATTAGCAGTGAAACGTCCTTCTGTATAAGATCAAGGTTATACTTATGTTTGAGGACTGTGCTTTGTTTATACGATATATAAAAGTGCTACCACCTCTAATTGGATCTTACAGGACCCAATGTTTGACATGGAGAGGGAAAGAAATAGTAGAAACAAATGTTTCGAACACTTTTTAAAACGTTAAGTCTTTAAAGAAATGAAAGGATCTTTCTTTTGTAAGATTTCATAGAATTCACCATATCAAGTATGAGTATTTGAATGTTTTAATTTAACGGTGAGAAGAAGCTTTATTGGCAGCTAGGATAAAGATGGCAGCTTTAGTGAAGGAGCAGCAGTAGGCTCAGGCCTCCTCCTCCAAACAGAATGTTTTCTCAGTGTACCTAAACTTTTTCTCAACAGTGTCTGCTTTTTCAATGATTTTATGTGTGGAGAGGTTAGTAGGTGTAAAATGATGTGTAATTTTTTCATCTAGACCCTTAGTATGTGTTGAGTTGTGCTTGGACTTTCTCCTCTCCTGTCTTTATTTTTGTAGGTAGGTTTAAGAGTTGCCCCCTGGAGGGGATGGGAGAGATAACAGCCCAAAGAAACACCAGCACATGTTGAGCTCATCCATACCTCAGAATTGGTAGAAACACCCATTACAAAAAAAACACGCTGTAGCTGTTTTAGAGAAAACATGAGCTCTTTCTCTCTGGAGTTTCTTTTAGTGCAGTTGAACTGCTTATTAGCTGTGTGGTTTTCCTAGAGCTGCTTTAAAAGAATTCAGGAAGAGGTGAGTTGATGGTCTCTTCTGCTTTTCTTGATGTATTTACCTAAATGTGGAGCAGGGCTTGATGTTATGTTTTGTTTACCTCTTGGCCAAAGAATGTGAAGTGGAAGAGATTCCTCCTCCATATTTTATTGTCTCAGCTTGTTTGCAGCTAAAGAGTTTGAAGACTCACGGTCTTGAGTTTACTGTTGCTGTCTAGAAAGTGAGAAATGCTGGATCTTGACAGCAATGCGTCTGCAATGAAGTGAGAAGCCACCTCTGCTGGAGGAAGCCCCTAGACAGGGCCATGGGCAGCAGCTGTTTCTGTGGAGGGCGAGGTGGCCTCCAGGGCTGGCCGAGCTCGGCTGGGCCCTGGCAGCTGCGGGAGCTCGCAGCAAAAGCCCCGCGACGGCCCTGAGGAGGACACCCTGATCCCCGCAAGCCTGGCGAAGCTATCAGAGGAAACTGCCCTGTAGCTGGGGATCCGCGGTGGGAATTGCTTGGTACTCACGCCTTGTTTCTTTTCCCCATTTACAACAGACTAAAACCAGAGAGCTCAATTCATATTCTCCGCATTTTCTGATAAGTGTATGTTAAGAGGGTCTGAAGGGATATAATTTTGAATAGTTCTTAATTAAGAAGTGTGGGAAGAAATATCTTCTTCCAAAAATACTGGCTAGGTTGGATGAAGCCTTAAGAAAATCATTTAACTACAAAAATCCTCTCTTGTTCAGCTGTCTTTGGTCTCTAGAAAGCTGCCAGTACTGTCTTTTCATCTTTGACCTGCTTTCCAGCTGAAATAAAAATAAGTTTATTAAAACTTAAAAAGGAGGGGGACAAAAGCTGAAATACTCTTTCTCCTTTTCTTTTAAAATCCTTCAAGGTTGACTTTAGACAATTGCTTACTAGTAATCTCTTACATGAAAGGCTGAAAGACTCAGGACAGTTTTTATAATAAACCCTGTGCACTGGTGCTCATACTGTGTTCCAACTTAGCTAAAACCTCTATAGGAGGCTTTTACATAAATCTAATATAAGTTTTCTTTTCAGCAAGGGTGAGTTATAAGGTTCCTAACTAGTATTACTAAACTTTAACATGCATTAATTTGATAGGAGCTTGCTTCTGCAGAATGGTTACTTTTTGGCCTTTGAAATACTATTTTAAATTTAAATAATCTGTGAGAAGCTAAAAATGAGTACAGTCTAGTTCATAATAACCTTGCTATTCCAGGAAGGATATAGAAATAGCCTTTTCTTTTTAAATAAGACATCAAAAGGTTTTTAAAAACTTAGCTTACCAAAACAGCTGAGTGCTTATCACTTATGAATAGGAAAGATGTTATTTAGTATCATGTGTTTTAAAGAGTGTCATATTGATTAAGTATTTGTAACTTGACATGCCCCAGACCAGGAATTTTTGTCACAGCAGTATTACTAATGAAATGAAAGCTTATTCTAAAATTGGGAAGCTTAGCTGATGTGAAGGTCACAGCACAGTTAACACACAGTTAACACCATATAAAAAAATAGGGTATTACTGCAAGAATTCATTTAAGTGTAGAACTTAAAAATTACGGTCTCTCTTCTAACATCTTGAGAGGTTTTTTTCACTTCAGTCACAATAGAGGTAGTAGGCTAAAATAACATTTTAATATGCCGCTTTTAAAATATAGTTTTATTCTTTTCATAACTTACAGGGATGTACTGTTGTAAAAGTAGAGTGTCCTTCTCTTGATAGCTTCAGTGTTTCATATATATGTCCCTCAACTTAGCAAGCTGCTTCAGCCTGCCTAATGGGGGAGCCTCGACTGTAGGGTGCCCACGTGTTAGTCTTGTGGCCTGCTCTGCCTCTATAGCAAGGTGTTCCTCACACCTCTTATTTTTTTGGCCACACATTTAGCGGGATTGTGATAGGCAACTCTACAGCGCATAGCCTTTGACTGACTGCAGGGGCTTTGGTTTTACAGCAGACAGTTTTATTTCCAAATCTGCTGTTACAGTTCTGAAAAGTACTGTGCCCAGTATAATTTGAAGAGGGACAAGATTTTTTTTGACTGTAGGCTATTAGGGTACTTGCCAAGGGAGAGAAGCTGCACCAACTGCAATTATTATTTCTTCTATTGCCTAGTAAGCATTGTGGTAACACCTTCATGCTTGAATGGGACCTACAGAGCTGGAAAAAGCCTAGAGATGAGCTAGATCTGTCAAAGATGGTCATCATCATTAAAACTGTGGACTGCACACAAAATATGCAGGTCTTGCTTTGGGAGACTTCACTTGATTCTTTTCCCTAAATGGTGAGTTTGCATATTAAAAGATCATATAAATGAGCCTTATTATTTTATCTGGACACAGTGATTCACACCATATGCTTCATGAAAGATTAGGTAGGAAAGTTTTTTCAGTCATGTTTTCATATGTTATTATATAAGCAGAAAGGCTCTTTTGTTGTTGTTGAGTGGTGAGTTGTATTGACTCTTTAGTAAGACATTATTTTCTGTTTTTTTTTTTTTTTTTTTTTTTTTTTTTTTTTTTTAACTGAACATAGGGCATCGAAGCACATAAAAGTCTTGAACCACTGAGGGCAGAAAACATGCTTGATTTTTGTGCAGTATTGGAGCTCTGCAGAAATTCGTTGCCGCTAAAGTAGTCTTGAGGTTTCCTGTTTGCCTGTGTTTTGTAAGGCAAGATGCAAGGTGCTGTAGTGTAACTGCAGTTGTATTAGAGATAAGCATCTCAGATACACTGTAGGGCACCAGGAAGCAAATGCTGGTTAAAAGTTGTCAAACTCGTTAAAAGTTGTCAAACACAGCCCTTGGGGGAGGACAAAACCCAAACCTGTCAGCGTGGTGCCACCAGACAGGAGGAGATGATGAAACGGCATGTGTGGGAGTAGGGGTTTGAAGAGTCGAGATAAAAATCTTTAGGTAAAATAGTTTAAAATTACTAGTTAATCAAGGCAGATTAAAGCGCTGGCCATTCACTTTTTTTTTTTAAAAGATATACAGGTCATTATTACTGTATTTCAGTAAGGAAGTAAGACTTTAGAACTATATCAATTTTAAAATAGCTTGAGAACTGATATCTAAAAACACTTGCTCTAGTGTGGTCAAACAGTCTTTAAGTCTGGAAAGGACTCATCTTCATACCACCTATTTATTTATTTATTTCTCCTGCACAGAGCAGAGAATCTCATATGCTATTAACCATTCTGCCAGGTTGTATCGCCCTCAAATATTTGTCTATAATTCTTTTAGTTTTTTCCAAGTGACTCATAACGAAGCCGAGTCCTGTTGAGGCAAAAACAAATGCCTAGGACTGACTTGAAGCCTTCATGTTATCTGATGACCCTTCCTTTGAAGTTTCTCCTGTGATCTGTCAGTCAGCTAGTTGTTAATGCAGTATAGGCTTTGTGGACTTACATAAATGTGTAGGCCTAAACCAGAAGCTGAAAACAAACAAAAACATACAGAAAGATAGTTGGTATGATCATGCCTGCCTTCTTTTTAAAACCCTTCTGTCAAGTATTAATTACTGCTCCATAATCTGTTGCTGTGCTATGTGGGGTTTTGGGGGTACGATGTCTCTTACATGACAAGTGCTATCAAGGACATCTCATTTATGCTTTCAGAGTAGTGGCACATATAATTCTCCAGAACTTCCTCAGCTTACCTCCCGTATGTTTTATTTCGTTATTATTTTTACTACTCCAGTTAATAGCAGAGCAGAAAATAGTTGTCTGTGTGAAATAATGCCATAACATAAAAGTACATGTTAAACATCTTTTTGGACGCATAAACTTACTGTTCTGTCTTGTTTTGTACTTTTAGTAATATTTCATGTGTTCAGACACATTTTAATAACCTTTTGTAGTTCTTAATTATAAGGACCGTACTACTTTTGATACGTTTAGTTTGCATTTCTTGAGTTATGTTGCTTGCTATAATTTCTTTTTTCCTCTTAGAAGAAATGTGGCAGGGAGGGAACACAGGAAAATTCTATAGACTTTTTTTAATTTCAGTTCTTAAACAAGATATCCTTCTAACCATGTAAAACTTCTTTCATAACTGCAGAATTGTAAGAAGTTGGAAAATACAAAAAAAAAAATATAAAAATGGATAAAAATGTATTTACACCTTTGTTTTCATTCTTTTCAGTTTTCATTCATTATTATTTTCAAATTTTGAAAACTGACTGTATTAAACTACCAGCATCAACTTCTACTAATGTAGGCTGTTCAGTTTGCATGTTGAATGAAATTAGTAATGATTATTTGCACTTAACTCCACTATCAGGTTTAGTTCAGTAGTCAGCACATCTTAATGAGACACAATGCTGAAATTCCCCAACTTAATTGCCACACACTTAGACAATTGCAGTCAGTAATTTTAGACAGTCTAGGCATGTGTTTCAGTTTTAGTATTAGTAGAAGGTGAATTGTTGATGATGATCTTTTTATCTCTCCCTATCTGAAGTCACCAAAAGGGAGGGGGGGATTTTTGCATGCATTTTTGTTTGTCTGTATTGTGTGTTCAGATAGTGTTCCAGGAACTGTTTACATGGTTCCCCATTTTTTCTGTAGTATAGCCATATCATATGTTAGTTGTATGCTGTTTTTTTAAGTAAATACGTAGATTCTTAAGCATTTAAATTCTGTTCTTCCCCAGTCACTAATTGAAAACATGTGAAGAGAGGCCTGTGCTCAGTTTCAGCTTTTATTTCACTCCCTCTTTCCTACAAATGATGTGTCCAGTGGATTTTTTTTTTTTTTTTTAATTTCAAGCCTGAAGCCCGTTGTTAAATATTTGATCTTCAATTTACTAGAGAAAAGACAAGATTTCTGAGCTGAGATCCACCAAGACTTCAAATTCACGCTTCAACAACATGGAGTCTTCCTGTGAGCTGTATTCTCACATGTTGCAGCTTTTTGTATTCCAGGTGTCTGTTTGACACTTCAAAATGGTGCAGATAGATGATGAATGTTTGGTCACTGTGGTTATTTAGCTGAAACTAATTCTTCTTTTAAAAAGAGGGGGAAAGTAGTTTTCTGTTAATTTTGGGTGCAGTGCCCTCTTGGCATTGAAATGTGTCCATTGCGGTGGACTGACCCCCATTAGGTGCAATATTGAAGTCCTGACCAGCAGGAGCTGTTAGAAAATGTGGCCATTACGTGATCCATCCCCAGCTGTCTGAGCACTAGAACGTAGCTCAAGTAAAAAAAGCCTAGCAAGGGCTTTACCAGTTTTAGCAAAGGACTAAGATTTGCCGTAATTTAGGTCAGCCCACTTACTGTCTTTATATCTCTCTGCATTTTGCGATTCTCTTGTACTAGTCATTAGAAACACATACTATTTTACATGGCCTCAGTCTCACTAGTTTAAATTTGGCCTTTGCATTAAGATTGTTATATTTTCCCACCTCTGTGGGAAAAAAAAAAAAAAAAGCACATTTGAAGAGAGCTTGTTTAAGCATCAAAAATGATGAGTGTTTTATTGGAAATAGCGAGAAATAAGTCAAAAGGGCATAGTTTTTCCCACCATCTGCATTGCTTTTTAATTCCTTTGGAGTGTAGCCTTTGAAGCTGCTTCATCTCCTATGTAGAGCTACATTTTTGAAGCCTTTTTTTATATGTCAAAACTTACTATTCCACACTGAATTAAAGCACAGAGGCAAAATTTCAAACCTCATGAAACTGCAGGCAGGCTTCTTGACACTGATTGCATCTTCATAAATAAGAAAGCTTTCAACCCTTAGAGTCCGTATCTGATAAAGTGATCTAATAAATGCTCTTTTATTAGTGACTGAGCACATTAAGTCAATGTGAAGAAGGCTGTGATGGAGGGAGATTCTTCCTCCCACCCTCCGCCTGTATTTCCCTAAGGACCAAATGTCTTCCGGAGGTTGTGGTTTATGGAAGATATGGACGGAGTGGACATTGAATGCCTGTCCTGGAGCAGCCCAACCATCGGGATCAAGGCTCATTTTGGCTTCAGGCAGGGGGGTCTATGGAAAGGGATGGTCACTTATCTCTCCAAACTGTACTATCGCAGAAGCTGCCTTTTTGTTTTTCTAAGACAGTTAACTAATGTCGTGTGGTAATTACGTATCTTGAGCACATCGGGATCATACAAAAGCCTACGTGCTGAATAGGAAGAGTGCCTTCCTTCCAGTGTGGAAAGGCAGAGCTTTGTTAATATCTTTGTTACTTGAATTACTACTACCTATTAATAGATTTCTTACTTGTTCCCTTGGAGAGAGATTAAATTATTACTGTCAGGCATTTTTTTAACCACATTCATTTTTACAAAATACATTGTGAACTGAAAGAGCAATAAGTATTCTTGTGCTCTTGAGCAAGTAGCTCAACCTTGGTGCCCGTTTCATGATCTGAACTAACTGTATCAACCTCAGCCTTTTTCCCAAGGACTGGAGAAAATGTCTGTTTTTCTGCCTGCTTGGCCAGGCCAAGGCATTAGTGGAAGTTGTGACTTGTATCCCAGGAAAAAGGAGATTTCTGAGCCCAGATGGATCACTGATTTTTTTTTTTTTTTTTAAATTTATCATTATGAAACACATCTGTTTTTCTGGACCTGTTTGTTTTTTTTCCAATATATTTATGTTAAAAGAACTTCAATGTATGTTTTTAATGAATTTAAATTAATTATCCCAAGTTTGTTATTGGTAAATAGTGTAAAAGTATTTAAATGATTTAAAATTAGAATAAAAAGATACGTAGTTGGTATAAAGTGACTGACCTGTTTGTGTTAACTTTTTTAATTTCATGCTGAATCAGATACTGACTTTTTTCATTTCAGCTATTTGTAATTGTGATTTATTTCAAATTACTCTTTTTAAAAATCCTTCAAACTGATCTCACTTTCCCTTTGTCTTCATGCTTCTTAAAGAGAATAAAAGTTTATTGATTTTGTGAAGACTAACAGGTGGGCACTTAATTCATTTCACATGAAACATGTGTCACTATTAGCAGTTGCACAAGCTCGTGGAACAAACTCTGTTGAGTTAAATTCTGCAGTTCCTCTTCACTCAAGTTTTGTAAAGTTCAGTTTCAAAAGTCGTAGTTTAAAATCCTGCAAGTGGTTCTTTATCTTGTTCTTTCTTCATTTTGGCGGGCTGGTTTTCTGTCTTCTTTTAACACCAGTGATTTATTGGACGTAACCTTTTATTTTCTGGCTTGCTTCAGATAAAGTCCCTGCAGGAGCTGCCGTGTTTGATGCTCCACCTGTATCCCCATCTGCCCAAGCGTGAGACCAGCTAACAGATCTTCCCTCTTTGAACAGACTTATGGGCTTGTGCCCGAATCCAGTGTAACCTGCATTTACCCTGGCTGTGTTTTTGCTCACTGCTTTCTCTTGCTAGTCAAATTTTCATTTTTTCGGCCAAGGACATGGGAGCATTATTGGAGCTGTATGGGAGCACTTTTTACACAAGTTTTGGTAGCAGAGCAGCTGCCAGTAAAGGCAGTGCTTGTCTCCTAATAAAATTATCCACTGGACAAAAAAAGAAGGTGGCTGAAAGCACCTCAGCTCAATCTGAACAAGTTCTTATGCTCGGATATTCCTAGCATTGGTGTAGTTTTTCTGGAAAAAGATTTAAAAATTTCCATATAAAAAAATTCCACTGTTACTGATATCATTTATGAAACTGCCCTTACGGCAGAGCACTTCAAGATGACTTTGAGCTCTCTTGTCATTTCAGTGCAGTGCTTATGTTAGGCTTTCCCCTGCTAAACACTCTTTTGTACTCGTGGGTTTTGCTTTCTCCTTTTTAATTTGTAACTTCTCACTATATTATTCAGAAGATCAGAGAACAGGCTTTCCGGAGAAGTTTTATTCAAACAGACCTAGTTTCTGGAAAATAATTTGATTTTACTTTGGATCCTGATACTAAGGCTCTATCTGCACTCTTACAGAATTGGAAAATATACTGGAAAATAAAATTAAATAATGAAAATACGGTCTTTAGAGTCTTGCTAACACTTGAGCAAATACAATGTGAGTAGAATTAGCAACAAAAAAGGTTGCTCACTGAGAGGTGGTTGTGGAGAACACCTCTGTCCTTATTCACATCTGAAGTAATCTTAGCCCTGCAACAGTCACAGGAAATACCTTGTGGGGCCAGGCTAATGTCATTGCAAGCAAGGGTTTTTTTCAGCAAACTTCAGTATTAGTCTCCCCACATTGAAAAATAAATCCCCACACTCACGCAGCCTAATGTGTTTAACTGCCACTGTGCACAGCCTCGTGACCCTTACACAAGGCCTGGCTCCCACCTCTCCTGGAGCAGGGCTGCTTTTGCCACTGAACATTCAGCAGCGCCTGTCGTGCTGCAAGGAACTGGGTTCTGTGTGAACTCGCCCCATGATGGGGTTTATCCACGCTGTCGAGAAGCCTCTGGGTTAGGAGGTCTGCTTTCCAGGTACCACCAGTGCTCCTGCTCCAGCCAAGTGCCTTTGCTTCCGACCTCGGGAAGCTCTGGGAGCCTTGCGGCAGGAGTCACCTAATGTCCTACTTCCAAAGGAACAGGGGGCATCTAGTAGTTTACCAGGAGACATTTGTCAAATACTATCTTAATGCATTCAGTTTCATTAAGGCATTGCAATTTAGGTGAGGATTTTGAACCTGTGTTCATTGTGAGTACACCATTTCCAGTGCCTTATTTCTTCATATACTCCTATCTCCAGCAGTGATGAGAATTGACCCTCTTTATCAATCACTGAGATAAAATAAACTGATCTAAATTGGAGAGAGAGAAAGAGAGACATTTTATTGACAGCCCTGGTATCTGGTGCGGCCTTGCAGGAGCCGCCCTATGGCTACATCAGCCTATTGATCTGTAGGCTGTGTCTGCTTTATGTGAATCAGAAACCAGGGCAATTTCATTAGACACTGTGTTGCAGAACTCATGTTCTCCTACGTCTCTGTCGCTGGCAGGCAGGATTATTGTTTTAGAGTGGAAAAGAAGAGCCAAAGGGCACAGCGACTTTTTTTCTTGTAACATCACCAATTCCAAGCCCCTCTCTGAATGGGTTGCAGCCATTTTCAATTATAAGAATTCTGTTTCTTCTTAATTGCTCCAAACACCATAGCTGGCTTTTAATTCATCTTGGGGCTATCCGCTCATATTTGAATCTTGTTTTTAATTCCTGTATGTTCCTCTGTGTTTTCTGATTTGAAAGCAAGGAATTAAACCTCATGTTTCCAGCTTCACCTTTTTCAAGCGGCCTTTGGCTGTTGTGGCACCATCGTGCCTGGCTTGTCCCTCATAGACAACATTGTTAGTTCCTTTACTTGAAGTGAGGGATCTGGATCTTCGGTGACAAGCAATTTGACAGGCATAGGTCAACTCTGTGATGATGTTATCTTAGAAACCAAAACGATGCTAGAGGGAGGCTTCTCTTCTAGAGGTCAGTGTTGTGTTCCCTAATTGGAAGTTAACTTTAATAAAAACGCTTATTTTTCATGCGTGTTCTCCCAGCTTGCACCGTAGCTAAAGCTAGCGAAAGCATGTGTTTGTGCGTGTGGGCAGGTTGTAGCAGCCCTGTAACTTACGCACTGAACAGAAAACCTCTAAAGGAGGTTTGGGGTTTTTACATTTCCTTTCAGTCACGTAAGCTAGTAGATGTCAGATCATTCACCTTCAGGTACTGTCCTGTCAGTTGCTGGACAGCAAAGTCAAATCGTGTTAAATGGATCCCTAGATTCTGGCATTTGGAAGTGTCCTTTACTGAGTTGTAGTTTATTGGAAATCTTTATTTATTTATTTATTTTAATCTACTATACTGAATTTGAAATATATTCTCAGCTCCATCTCTCTTCCACTCTTCTCTCTCAAAACAAAGCAATGATTAGGAAAAATTAAGTAGCATTGGAGAAGTTAATAGCAAAAAAAAAAAAAAAAAAGAAAAGCGGCAGGAGAGCCTGTTTTGGAACAGAAGTATTCTAGATAAATGTTAGCATAGGATAAGTGTTAGCATAGGGTTGATGGAAAGAAAATACATTTTTGCACTGTTGCTTTTTTTTTTTCTGAAATCAGATCTGTGATTGTTAGGTGTGTGATAGTTCTGTAATGCTATATACAAAAACAAAATGTTTTTTATGACTTAGACACTTTTAATATATATCTAATATGTACATTCGGAGGAAGAGAATATAATAATACCACATTATAACTAAATTTGTTACGAAGTTGCTTTTTTTTCTGTATATCTTATTTCCCCCCTCCTTATTACAGAAGAGAGCTTGGCGCAAATTTGGAGTAAGAGTTGCATGATGTAATTTATTGATGAATGTGTTTTAATATTTTGTTTCAGAAAGACTCCATGAAAGATGACAGAAGAAGTTATTGTTATTGCAAAGTGGGATTACACTGCACAGCAGGACCAAGAACTTGACATCAAGAAAAATGAACGTCTTTGGCTATTAGATGATTCCAAGACATGGTGGAGGGTAAGAAACGCGGCCAACAAAACGGGATATGTGCCATCAAATTATGTGGAGCGAAAAAACAGCTTGAAGAAAGGTTCTCTGGTTAAAAATCTAAAAGACACATTGGGTAAGTCCTTTAGTACTTTGGAAGGAGTTTAGTAGAACTGATGAATTTCAGATTGAGAATGTTGCATGTATATATATATATATATATATATATATATGTGGTTTGCGTGTGTTTGATTTTCAAGAAATGCTTGTATGAACTTTTTAATCCTTAGTTTGAAGCATCATTTTGGGCAAGGGAGGGCAGGAGGGAGTGGAGGTGGGGTCTATGACCATTTTTATTGTGTATCGTATAGGAAAATCAGATTTAATTTTGCTCCAGTTTGCCAGTGCTTATGAATTTGCAGTGACTCGAGAAATTTCTGTTGTTGTGGAGATATGAACTGCTGAAAATCCTCTCCTCTCACGCCAAAACAGAAGGATAACACAGCCAAGCTTAGATTACATTGTGCATGGTGATGTGTGGTGTGGTTACCTGCAGCTTTAGAGGTTTCTCTTTTTCCAAGGTGACCCCCAAATGTACAACAGTAATATTTAAAGAAATAGTAATTTCTCTTGGAATGTGTTCATTAAAATGCAACTATGTCCTTTCAAAGTTTCATGTGAAGAGCTCTAATCTCAATTAACTAGTTCAAACCAAAATTCCACTTATGATTTTAACCACCTGTTATATGGATTTTAACTTATTGAAAATATATACCATTTTCCTGAAATTTCCTTTGAACTCATTGCTTCTTACTTGTGCCATTACAGCAAGTACTCTTGTAAAATACAGAAACATGCTTAATGTAAAGCTATATCTATGGGCTATAGATAAAATGTATTTACTAAAGTAAAGCAGCCAGACATGTCCTAGCACAATGTTCACGTGGATCTCTGATTGCCACCAGCTGCATTGCTGCAGAGGCCTCTGCTTCATGGCAGCAGTCACATGTGAGATGCTGAGAAAGATCTGTGCAGGTTTCAGGGCTGAACCTTAACTCTTGTCACATCTTCAGACCTCAGCCATCTGCATGTAGCTTTTTGCAGATTCACAGTTTTTTAAACCTTTCAAGGTCCTGTATAATCATCTCCTGTCTTTTCTCTCCCTACTTGAATGTTACCCCTGGTTTAGGTGTTATTTAGGCCAGGCACAAAATGCCGGTTGTCAGAGACCAGGTTTTTCTTTTGTAATGACTCTGTACCTGCTAAGGATGCAGAGTTCAAAGTAACTCACGTGCACTTTTGTGCTCTTACATCCTGTGACAGTAAGAAACGGCCTAAGTGTACCCAACCCACACATTAACTCAAGCTAAACTTTAAAAAAAAAAAAACTTAAGCTTAAGAGTATTCTTACTTATGGTTTTTAACAGCGTGTTGAACTGCTCGGCGTAATCAAACTAACCGGTTTGTACTGAGCTCTGCACATCTGTCCAACTTTCTTTTCACCTCTCCTGACTCGCAGTCCCTTGCTAAAATACAGTCATTAAGGCTTGTCTTGCTGACCATGATTTCCTGTTTGGAATAAGGCGAGCTTGTGTCCTTCCTTAGAGGAGTCTTTGTTTCCAGCAAGTACCAGGAGTTTTTTTTTCTTAAATGAAGGCTTGGAAATAGCAAGACTGATACTTGACCTAGTGAAACTGGTTTTGGAAGTCTTGCTGTGCCTGAGGAAACAAGCTGCTTAAGTTCTCTTTATAGAAATCTAAAATGTGCCTTGTGCCTATTCCTTAAACCAAACCCGCCTCCAGCCCTGAGACTGAAACTATGCCCAAAATATCAGGTACTGACCTTGAAAGAAAAAAAAAAAAAAAAAAAAAAAAAGATAAATCAGTAAATCTTGTGAAAGCTCAGGACAGAACTAGCATACACAGATGTTACCTTTGTGTCACTGAAGGCAGTTAAGACATGAGAGGGGAACACTGTGAGGCACCCGCATGCATCTCTGATACTTGCAGCACTCCACAGACGCGAACTTTCCCTTGGCCTTTCCCCAGTAAATTGTATTTCTTTGTAGTCAAGTATATTTCACCTGAAAGCGCTGATACCCCTCAAACGCTGTTGTCTTGCCTGTGCAAGTGCCCATCTCTGCCCACCCCCGTAGTCATGCGCAGCACTCACCGGCTTGATCCTTCATCCTAGCGCCCAATAAATACGAGGAGCATCAGGTGTAGTGGAAATTATCACAGACTCCAGAAGAACTGTTGCTATTTAATTAATAGTCTCCATAGTTAACTGTTGAAGTGCCATCAACTAAACAGTTTTTAATCCATTTAGCATGTATTCAAATGTAAGTTTATGGCAGTAGTTAATAGATAGGTGTATATGGTGCCAAATACACGACTGAAGCCTGTTACATTCATGCAGTTCTCTGTCGGGAAAACTTTCAGTCTCATCACAGAATGAAATTAGATTTATTCAATGACAAAGCTAATTTTCCTAGAACTATATTGACTATCATTAGTAGAATTATATTAATAAAGTACTAAAACACTGAGATTCAATCAGCGTTACTCTTTTTTGCCCTGGGTTTCATGGAAGGTTAATGGGCATGCATGTACCTGGAATACACAGCTTGCTGTTTTAAAGTATCAGCCCTTTTTTCAGAACTATCTCACTCTTCCGTAATTTCCACTGGGTTCAGGATTCTCTTAAAAATGAACATTAGCAAAAGAAAAAAAAAAAAAAGGTTTGGAGCCATCTTTTCTATGTACTGGAAACAAATTAAAAAGACCGCTTAACACTTGTTTAACATATGCTGATTAAAATCAGTTTTCACTTGGGCTGCTTCTTCTTTAGTCATGCTGTCAGGGAACTTTCCAAAATGTTTAGCTTTTCCTAAGTGATTCTTGAAGGTTTCCAGGTTTGTAATCTTTACACTGCTTGTTGTCTATTTTCATCAGTTTTCCATTTGGTACATATTAATCCTGTAGTCTTAAATCTCTTCAGTAAACATAGCAATTCTAAACTGTCCTTTTTTAATTTTGGAAATCTAAAGTATAGGCCACCTATTAAGTTTTTTAGATGATTCAACTTTTCATTCTCTTCTTTGTCTTAATGGCATAATGCAGAGAGTAAAAAGTTAATGGCAATTTAGCCATTTCAAATTGCTGTCTTCTGTTTGCTCATATTGAATGAAATCTGGTAATTATTGCTCTTCTTTAGGCAAAAGCTAGCTCCCAGGCCTGTGATTAAAATTTCATCTTTACTCATTATAATGAAGTTTAGAATAGTTTCCTTGTACAGTGTTTCTTTTCTGGGGAGGACAAATCGTTTAATACTTTTCAATTAGCTTTACTAAACAAGGGACCTCCAAGCTGTGATTTTCTCTAATAATTATCCCCATGCCCCGAAAGGCTATTAGTGGTCCTGGTTTGGATCATGCCATTTGGGTGGGTGTTTGCCAGTGTCACCCCCGGGGCCATCCCAGAGGTCACTCACTGTCCGCAAGATCCCTGCTCTAAAGCAAAGCAGCTCTACACTTGCTGGGTCAGTTTCATTATGCTGGATAGAAACTTTATCCAGAGACAGCAAAGGTGAATAAAAAAATATATGTGTTTCTACAAGCAAAAAAAAAAATCTTAATTTCTTTTATGCCTTTGCAAATCATTCTCCTGGTAGCATGCAGGATCTCATACTGCGGCATACTGGAGGTGGCCGCGGTGGCTGATCGGGAAGGCATGGGCCACTGCCTCCTATGGACCCGTGATGAGCAGGACGTAGCTCTATACTGCCTCATACTCATAAGGGATTCTCTAGAATATCCAGTGGTACTCCCTTTTATTGACGCATGTCCACTGAAAGAAAGGCTACTTGATAAAACGGAATGTGTGAAACACTGAGCACGGAGACTCTGTCACTGTTGTATGAGTGTTATTTGCTAGGAGTCTTGTGTACGAATGTGTGAATGCTTGAATTGCTCATGTCAGTCTCTCGATCTGTGCATCCATTCCTGAGTGCTGTAGCATTAGCAGTTTTTATACCTTCCTCCCCCTCAGTTTTGTATGTATGTGTATACATGAGCACACTATTTTGTGTTTGTATGAAATATAACAATTGCACATACTCATATGAAAAGGTTTCCTCACACTTGTGCTTCTCATTTTCCCAATTGAGAACATTTATTTTTATCTGAAACATCTTTGGCCTCTTAAGAAGCTGCCATAGGAAAGGAGCTGATGTACTCTTGTGTGGTCTGCAGTGTGCACACGCACCCTCCTTTCCTCCCACGTGCTCGTTCGCAACCTCTCTTTTTCATTTCATTCTTTGTAATAGCCAGTGCTTCTGGAATAAGTCACTTTTTGTTTTTCTAAGAGCACTGAAGTTTTTTTAGCACTGGAAAATACTCTTGACTTCCTTTCTAGATACCTTATTTTGAGTTTAAATATTTGTATTGCAGTCATAGTTCAGCATAACATGGTTCTGAAATTTTGTTCTGCAAATATGTCATCAACCTTTTAACTTCTGATGTGTGGGGTTTTTGTTTTGTTTGCTTTTTTGTCACAGCGGTCAAACTCTGGCGGTTCTGGCATGGTATGTCAAACTCTTTCCTTTTCCCTATCCAGATTTTGACAGATGCTGGGAACAGTTCAAAGTCTCATCAAGTAGCACATGCTTAAGTGTTGTTTTCTGTGTCCTGTTTGATTATTCCCATTCATACTTGGAGCTATTTATGGATATGAAGTCCATATCCAAGATCTTTACTAGTGGAAAAGGAGGCGTTCGGTGGCTTGGGTAACACTGTCGCGACGGTCGTTGCGTGTCTTCTATGATCATCCAGTTAGGCCACAATGATTTAGCCAAAATTTCTTTTTTTTTTTTTTTTCCTCTTGACTGAAAAGGCTTCAGAAAGATCTGCTGCAACTGTAGTTAGTCATTGAAAGTTTGATGCCTTATCAGATTTCTTCCAGCTTCTATTTGCTGGGATTCTCTGTACCTTTTTCTGCCAGATGTAAGAACTATCTATTAACACAAGCTTTTTTTTTTCTACACAAGGTACTGTGACATTCACCAAATCACTTACAAATCTTTTATTTAGTCCTGGAAATAGATTTCTACCTAAGTTGTTCAGTACTGAGAGATTTACTTATCTAAATCATTGTTGTGGCTCTTAGCTGAACTTTTCCCATTTCCCCAGCACTATTTTTTGAAGTGTCAGAGGTGTACAGAGTACTGTAACCTCCTTTCTTGGCTATAGATTGAATCTTCTATACTATTTCCTTGATAAATCTATTTATTTACCTGTGGATTGCCTTTTTCCCTGCGAACTGCAGGAATCGTAGAACACGTGTTAAATTGATAGGCTGCCAATATGGCCAAATACCAGTTTGGAAATATTTTTATTACTTCTTAGTTAACTCTTTTCAATGTCAGCATTTTTTGGACTCTGTGGGTGTAAAATTTCCCACAGAATTTAAACATTGTTGAAATCAGAGCAAATGCAGCTTCATAGTGTAATAAATTGTTACATATCATGAGCTTCTAGACCTCCTAGAGTTCATTTTAGTAAAAACAGGCGTACCTTATCATAGAATCATAGAATGCCTAAGGTTGGAAGGGACCTCTAGAGGTCATCTAGTCCAACCCCCCTGCACACG
>JAWLRI010000540.1:2625832-2656450 GCA_034781795.1 Crypturellus tataupa | reverse complement strand
TCCCATCGTAGAAGGCTATCAGGTTAGTCAAGCATGATTTCCCTTTTGTGAATCCATGCTGACTAGTCCTGAGCACCAGCATAAATTATTCTAATCTCTTTAGAGCTTTGAGTTCCAATTTTTTTTTTTTTTTTGACTTCTTGGAAGAAGACGTATAATAAATGCTACTCTTTTCTACCCATATAACCATTCAGTACAGTTGAACGTTAGGAAAACAGCATTACTTCTGGACTGTCTGCAGTATGTGGCTTCTTGTCAAATTATTTATCATATGTGAAGGCTGAGGAGGAGTGATGCGTTCTGTTGTAGCCCAATGTCTCTGGTTGAAACCAGCAGCAAAATCCGCCCCGTAGGAGTTCGACATAAAGCACTAGTGCAGCAACAGTTTCTCCTGCATCGCTTCCTGTTGCTTTTGCGCTTCCGATCTTGTCATTAAATGGGAACCTGAATGTCGCAGCTTGTCTTTCATGTCCTTCTGAGCCCTGACCGAGCATAAATCAGTCTCTGATGGCACTTTTAAATGGCAAATATGCAAGAATTTTAGTCCTTGTTCATATTGGTGGGGAGGGGCAGTGGATTTTTTTTTTAACTGCTGTGTGTTCCTATTTAGTTGAATTTATTGTTAAACCTCAGACATTCTGTGATTCTGTCATTCCTAGAAGTTGTGTTAAAATAGGCTATTTCGCAGTGAAGTTTAAACAAAAGGCCTTTGGCAGCTGCATTTCAGTGAGGTTATCTGAAAGAAGAGGCTCCTTTGGGCTGGGGCTGAAGGCTCGCCTGAGCTGTGGCCGAGGAGCACGGCGTGTGGGGACGCAGGAGCCGGTGCCCGTGGATGCGCCTGGCCCTCGTGGGCTTAGTGAGGAGAGTTGCAACCACTGCCTTGCCTCTACCTTCACAGCAACGAGAACTCGGCCCCTTGCAACGGGTAGCTGTCGATAAATTCTTGGAAAGAAGAAATGGGAGTTTCCCGCAGTGATTTAAAAACCCAGGAAATGTATTTCTTCTGTTCCTACCAGGGACATACAGGGTTGGTGGTGACTGGTACAGTTAGCACTGCCGTGCTAAATGATTTGTACAATAGTAACTAAGGTGCTTCACTACTCTTGGTGACCCTGAGGCAAACATATTTCCGTCTTGCCTAGATTTTGTATTAGTGGCTATTTTCAGTTTCCCGATAACCGATAACCCTTTGAAGACACTACAATAGTAGTAGCTGGGTCTATGAAACACAGTTCAGGAAAATATGGTTGACATGGTAGAGTCTACTGTAATGCATCATCACTTTGATATGTGGATACTGGCAGAATAATTATCAGTGTTGTTATAACGTTGTGAATGATAAAGTAAATACTGAGAAATAAAACCAAACTGCCAAATTTATGGTTATAGACCTAATGCATGCCTATAAAAATTTAAATAACTTCTCTGTGGATAAACTATATCCAATAAAAGTAGCTTCAAAGGAATTGACGCTCCTACTCTATGGAACAAAAATCATACTTCCACAAAAATGTTGTGAATTTCTAAGGGAACTTGTGCTTTAGATGGAGGGGAAAGCTGAAATTGCAGAGCAATTTAATGCAAGAAAAAAGAAAAACTACAATTTTTTTTAGATACATGTGGTAAAAAGACCTGAAAGTAGAAAAAAAATACATTAAAGATTCTGTAGCATTTCTGGTACACAGCAATACTTCTGGTGCTTGCTAGAGATTGTACTGCCAGATATAGAGCAACTTTTATCTGATCACAGATGAAAAGCCAAAAACTGTAGCCAAAGCAGAACTTGTTGCTTGGTGCTCCTGAACTTCAGGGCTAGTGGGTCATTGGAACAGAGCTTTGCTTGCTTGGCTGTTTTTCTGCTCAGGTTACAACTGCATGCAGTATATTATCTCTGCAGAAAGTTTGTTTTATGTGAATTATTAATTGGGAGTGATTGTGTAAAGGATTTGCTGTTTCAAAAATCGGAAACAAGGTTAGAATACAGACCATAATGTGTCATACCTTTCAGCATGCTTGCTGATCTGACAGCTGCCGTCAAATGTTGCGAGACCAGTCGCATTTATGAATGACTGAATTTGTCCCTGATATCCCATTAGACGCCTTTGTAGTAGGTGCTTCTTCCTTCCCTTTCCTCCCCCGCCTTTCCAGTAAATGTATGTGTACGGGAAGGTACAATCTGGCATTTAAAACCTGCAGAACAGGTCTTTATTTTAGGCATATGCATGTTTTGAAGAGATAAAGAGATTGCCTTAGCTTGCCGCAGTCACGTGTACTGCTTTCTTTGGTGACATTGCTGCCCTAAGCTGTTCCCATTTTAAGTTCTTTTTACCTTTTTGCCAGCCCGCAAATGGATTCCTGTTTGGCCTTAGAGCAAGCCCAAAAGCAGAAACCAAAGTACTTCTGTAGTTCCCAAATAAAAAGTGCCCTGTTGCCCATAGCTCTCTTAAAACTCTCTTCCAGTCGTGGAGACTGAACTCTTTGCTCTTTTGGTGTTAGAACTTTCTGTCTGTTCCCTCAGCTCTTTTGATGTTTCAGTTTTCATAGAATAAAATCCTTTAAGCAATCTGCTAATTATGTCTTCTCTACTGAGAGAGCAAAAGGAGTACATTTTTCCAAGTGGTCTCTTGAAGTGGATTTTGAATTGGGTTCATTTTTGCCCTAATTTCTCCTAGGTCCCCGAGAATATTAGCAGTCTACAGAAGAAACCGCACTTGGGCTGCAGTGTAGGCTACAACATTGCAAACTATTGCCTCATTGGGATGCTTTCCATAGGCACATACTGTCATGTTATATGGAAGGTAACAAAATACGTAAGAGACAGGAGTTCCTCAGAAAGCTTTTCACAGTTCTGCTTGCTTTCCTCCTCTGCTTTAGATTCACATTCTGGCAAATTAAGTTGGTAGCAGAGAAGAAACCTCTGCCAGCTGCTGCTTTTGCACTTGGCGAGCCTTCTGTTTGGTATGTGAAGCTCTGTGGCTCTGCAGGAACCAAACCAAGCTTGCTAAAAACCTATGGCCTGCGCGTGCAAAATGCATTGAGAGAGTAGTGGGAGCCTCTGCTTTTCACAGTCACTCAAGGGAGGAGACACTTCTCTCTCAGTGTGTTAGCGGCTGTTTTTGATCTCGTCATTGTGAGAGGGTTTCCTGCCATTCAAATGTGCAGTCTCCAGTCTTCATCCCTAAAGAATTGTTTTCAATATTACTGGATTGCTTTCTGCTAAGGCCTCAGGCAGACTGCCAGTGTGTCTGTCTCCTAGAGTGCCTCAGAGTCTTGATTTTCTTACTTCTTGAGTGGATCCACTCAGGTTCCCCTATTTGCACTTTCGGAGTTCTTCTGAAAGCCAGGAGCCGTTCTGTGGCAGAATTTCATATCCCACAAGCAAACTAAGTTAGCATATATAAATTAGCATATATAAATATATACATATAGTCTTTTAGTATGTGCTAGAGAGGTTTCCTTCTTTCGTTTTCAGAGTCCCTGAGAAACATTTGATTTTTTTGAGTATATTGTTAAGCAGGAATCTAGATCCATGTCACATATGTCGAGATGTGTAGAGGAGACTGCAGTCTCTTCAGTAAGCAGGAATATGTACTGAAAATTGGTTCCTGTGGTCTCAGCTGAGAGATTGGGACAGATATCGCTCTTAATCTAAATGAGCAAGCAGTTTGCCTAGCTGGGTATCCAGGGGTGCTTTATTTTGAGTACTTCTAGCTTTATGTTGAACTGAAAAATTGATTTAGGGCTTTGGCTACAGACTGTTTAAGCAATGCACGATCATTGCCATTGATTCTGTTTAACAGTCCTTGGGAGCTTCAAATGAGCAAAAAGGAAAACATTTTGCCACAGTGACGATACTGTTCCTCTTAGGAAGTCTACCTATTTATAGGGTGTGCAAGGCGAACACCTTCATTCATGAAGCTGTTCTCTAGGATAGCAAATAAATTTATTACTATATTATTTATAACCGAAGAAATTGTTTGGAGTTGTGTGTTAGGGTATTTACATTTGGCGTTTTGCTTCTGAGGGCCAAATCCCAGAGGAGAAGAGTCTTGTTAAATGAAACAGTTTTTCCTGTCACTTCCCATCAGTGTTGTAAAGAAGGTCTCTTTTTGCATATATAGTTGTATGAAACCCTGTGGCCGTCCTTGATAACTGGAGCCAGCAACACTGAAATTTGGAGAGGAAGTCAGTGGTGGGCAGGGAGTGAGGGGTGGCTGGGGGGGAGGAAGCACCTACGTTGCTTTTCTTTCCTTAAAGTGGGCTGGAATAAAAATGCACAGTCTGAGAGGTGCTTCTAAGTGGTTGCATGTCTGCCCAAGAAAAAATAAATAAAGAAAATCCAAGATGTTCAGTGCTTGTAAATATTAGTGTAGTATAGCTTTGTCATTTTAATCTTTTTATAAAATTACTAATGGCTTTACATCATGCTTAGTTTTGATTACTGAGTCTTCAGGTTTTGGTATAGGCCAAATGGGAATACATTATTATAAAGTTTAAGATAAGATAACCATATTAAATTCATAATTCACTATCTTTCTTGTTTAAGAGTACTTTTTGATGCTAAGAAATTTCTCTTCTTTAGTCAATGTTTATATCACTGACTTCCATTTTTTGGAATAATTCATGTATTATACCTTATTTGATTAGTTTTGGGCTTGATGATCTGAAATTTAATCCATATTTGTAATAACTACCAAGTCTTTCATTTTTCTGCTTAGGGAATTGAGAGAAGATGTGAATAAAGGATAAGTGAAAATATCCAGTTACTACTAAATTCACCAAATCCAAATCAGAATTGTTCCTTTGACTTATGTTCAAGGCTTTTTTAATTGAATGGTCGGCATATTCCATTATGAGTAGTCTTCTTTGTATTTTCTGTAATGAATGATCAAGTGGACTCACGTTTCTCAGTTGGGTTTGTATCCAAACCTATCCAGTTGACCTCCTATTTCCTCATATAAATATGAGGCATCTAAATAGAGTTTATTTTTCCATTAAATGCAAGAGGATGACAGGGGAGATGTACATTGCTCTATGTTTCCTGAGGGATAAGAGCTGAACATCATTAATAAGTTGACAGAGTAGTTGGGAGATATTTTTAAGCAAGCTATTTGGAAGCAAAGATTATGTATTCAAAAAAAGGTCTCTTCACTTTAAGTTTGTAGATGGAATTTGGAACCAGAGATCTTGATAGCTTGAGCAATTTCACTATTTTAGATAACCAATGTTTGAAACTCTGGTAGCCTTTTTCCTGTCCCTTGGCGAATTTACAGCACCAAGCTCATCTTAAAGCTGCCTCATAAGATTTCATCTACCTCCCTCTTGCTTTGTCTGGAAACCCATGTCCGTATAATTATCGTTTGTGCATCTTTCAGTTAAACTTCTTGCTCTAAAATGCTGTGGGTACAGGAAATATGTTATCTAATACTGGAATTTAAACATACTTTTCCTGTTAGCAAATGGACATGTTTTAACACCGTCTAAATTACCAAAGTGAATGCAGTAGTCGTTTTGAGTAAGATTGTTATTTTCTTACAGAAGCCTCAGTACCTGTAGGAAATATTCACAATAATTTTTATTTTTTTGATATTTTAAGCAACCTAGTGGTAAGGCAGCCTCATTGAAGAAATGTCAGAATTTCACTATGGCATTTAACTAGAGTTTATGCTTTCTGACTTGTTCTGGTGTATCTTCTCTTGATAGCAAGCTTCTTAAAGAACATACACGGAAATCATTAGTAAAGCTGCAAGACTTCGTTTCTGTATGAGAAATTCAGGTGCAAATTTCTGGAATTTAAAACAGAGTACTCTAGAGAGTTTTGGAAGATGTTGTTTCCAAAATACATGTAAGTCTCATATGGATGTGCACCAGCTGAACAGTCTTTGAGAAGGTGCATGTGTAGGTCATTAGGGTGTGAGGAAGTGGTACGAGGTTCCAAACTGAAAATGTGCAAAAATGTTTGTGGTTTTCTTCTTTTCTGTATATAAGAAACTTTACCTACCTCCTCTTAAATTCTCCTTTTTTTAAAAATCAAGAAGCAAAGGCAAGGTAATACCAAGTTATGTAAGTGTGTGATCTCTACATCAGCTGTCAAAAAGTTATGTATTTACTTTTTGGGAGAGGTGGATTAACTTACACAGTTTTAGCTTTTTTATTAAGAACTTTAGTAAAGGCAGTTAACTATTCCTTCATTAATGTAATTCAATTTTATATAAAAAGAAAATTCTATTTACTATTTGCTTTATATATTATTCTAGTAGTCTACACTTCTTCAGAGCCTAATAATAATTTCACACTTTTCTGTTTAAAAATCATTATTTTTTGCTATGTATCTGTAAAGCTGGATGGAATTGCAGTTCTATGAAAATGCACATGATTCTGTGATACTTTATACAAAAACTGGCTAAAACATTGAATGAATCAGATAGTTTTAAATACCAATAATTGATTTTTATAAACTTGCTTGTTTCTGCTGCATCTAACACAAAGCAACAAATCTAATAAGGCTTCCCATTTACCTGCTCTTTTAGGATTTTAGAACTAGTAAAATTTGTCTATAATATTTGAGTTTGTTTTGAGGAAAGAAGGCTGAAGTTTTCATCCAGCTAAAGTAGGTCTCTTAACTTGTTATAAATCACTGAAGCCAACCTTAATCGGTTTTTGAAAAGTGATTTAATTGAAAATATTTTCATAAGCATGTATGTATTTATGTTTGTTTGTCATGACTACTATGACTAGACTTTTTTTTTTACTATAAGCAAGAGCATTTTCCTCTAAAAGAAAAAACACAAATTGAGGTGTGCTGTGTGTGAAAAATTCTACGAGGAACTTGAGTATTCTTTTTTATTATTTAGATGAGAATGTCAAGTTATGTAAAGAAGTTTCTTGTATTTGTGAGTCCAATGGGATATCCTTTACTTAAGTATTTTTTTGTTTTTGTTTTTTGCTGTACATCTTTTCAAATTGCCGTTCATAATACATTTAAAGTCTTTAATTGGATATCCTGCATGAGAATCATGACTGAGTGGATAAGACTTAAAGTAGAAACCATAGGAAACATATTCTAGAGTTTTCTCCTTTTTTTTTCTTCCTCTTTTCATACTTTGCCTTTTGTGTATTAGCTCAGTCAGATACTGAATAGATCTAAATGAATGCAAAAATTTTAGTTAAACACAGTCCCAAAACACAGTTTGGGCTGTTACTAGCCCAAATTGGGAAGTTGGGGACCGATCGTCATCGGAGGAAGTCCCCCAGTCATTCAGTTGTGCAAACCACAGTGAGGCCTCTAATGGAGACCAAAGAACCAGATAAAACTCCCTATTTTGCCTCATGAATTAAAATCATAGAATCCTCAACACCCTCTTCTTCCTTTTGAGGTAGTATTTCTCTTTCAGGAGAACTTAAAAAATAATAATAAAATCATACACAAAACTTGGTTTAGAGAAATACAAATGAAGCAAACTGTTTGCCATCCCCATTTGTTTCCCCTGGTTGTATATATAAGCATGCTTTGAATTCACTTTTAATAGCAATTTTTGTGTTTTGAATAGGCAATCCAGCATAATTTAATTTCTTAATTGACGGAAAAACCTTGATATAGTTCTAAATAGGCAATGAAAGAAAATAGCTGGCAGCATTTGATGCACTGTTAATTCTGGATACCTTGTTGATGGCCCTTATCATACTTAAATTTGGTTTACAGCTGGATAATCACCTGACTGATGGAAAAGCTCATTTCAATTGTAAAGGGATGAATACAGGGTATGAAAATTAGTTCTGACTTAGGAGCTTGAATCTATTTTTATATATGTGTATATATAGAGAGAAAGAGAGAGAGAGAGATGCAGATATTTAGGTATATAAATAAATCTGTAAAACAAAATATACAGAAAGTTGGTTTTCTAATTGCTATTGGGAGAGGAAAGGCAAGAGTATTTGTAACTGTTGTATATGTAGATTTAATGACATTAATTACCCCGAAAGTGATCCAGCATATTTGAGTGAGGCGCTAACTAAGAGGAACCTGCTTACTTAATGGAGGAAGTGGGTTTCTAAGAACTTGGTTATTTTGCGGCACTTCTTCTGTTGGCGGTGGTGTTTTGTTTGTTTTTTTTTATATATACATATAGTTTAAAGGTTATTTGCTTGGAGGCAAGATATGTATATATAATCTTTAACTGTTCTTATTTTTATAATAAGTTGTTGGGCTCCTCAAGTAATCATTTCTGCGATTTTTACTGACATCTGAACTGAAGAATTTCTGTTTTGGAAATTAAATAGTTTAGTGTGGCCATAATGATTTCAAAGCCTGTTCTTTAGTCTGTTGAATGGTTTTCCTGTACTGTAGCTTTTTATGGAAAGCCCTTATTTAGACTTTTTTTGTTCTGTGAACTCTATTTAATGCACAAGTAAGCCATAGGATATATTTTTGTCCATAGCCTTTTGTATTAAGATCAGACAAGACAGATTTTAGAAAAAACAGGTTATGAGAATTTAGAGAACTAATTTTACTTGCCGGATATTTTACAGGATTTGGCTTTGGATGTTGACTGACTAACTTTTAATAAGATAGAAGAGTCAGCATTTGTGGTTTCATACACACTAACAGTTCTTTTAAGGGGAAAAATGCAGCTGTACTTAGTACATTTAGAGATCTAAAAAAGTCTATTTAAAGTCCATAAAGATATTTAAAGATGCACCCAGATACAAGCTGAAAGAAAATTTAGACAACAATCTTGAGCAATCCAGGCAATATGAGTACAGGGATTTTTGATGTTTAATTATTATTCTTGAGTAGAACTTAATAAAATAAATGTATTGACCAATGATTCCCTCTTTTCACTTCAGAGGAGGTGCAAAGGCAATAAAAATATAAAATGTAGCTGCTCCCTGCCAGGGAGGAATACTAGCTTGCAGGAACATGAAAAGGCTCAATAAGTCAGTCTTACTAAAATTAAGGAAATATATCTGCTTTGTAAATGGACTTTTGCCTTGCAAAGATACCAAGAAATATAAACCATAATTAGAAATGGAATATAAATCTGTAGAAAGGTATATATTTGCTACTGGTGTGCGAGTACGGTATATACATTTGAATGTATGCACATTCCCTTTCTTGTTACTGCCTACTCTAAGCCCTGCTTGAGTGAAATGGAGGAGCGTGTCGCTTTGTGCAGTTCCTTTTGGATGTACGTGCTGCTTTCTGCATCTTCTGAGGCTTCATAGTGCACGTCAACCCTCACCATGGCACTATCGAAATTTTTCTGTGGACAGATGCAACAACCTCCAGCTTTCCTTCAGTGCTGCACAGTAGTTAGATGCATCATTCATGTAAATGCATATGAATTTTGTAGCAGTTTAAAGTTAACGTCAAGTTTAAATTATGGAGAGGGTTTTTTTATTTTTGGTTTTATTCTTCCTATCCTGAGGAGCTGGTCTAAATCTAGTGGTTAGGACAGTTCAGTGCAAAATAAAACTAACTTTGAAGATGACCAAGTGCTCTGTATGAATGTTTATATCACATAGTCGAGTAAAAGCTCGTGTTTTTGGACAAAGCTATTTTCTGTGAGTGCTTTTTGAAATGACCAGCGGGTCTGCAAATGCCCCGTGAATGCAGGAGTGTGGTAGCTTGTGGCTCTGTGTCCAGCGGGTGATTCCTGCTTTGGTGCTTAGGAAAAGCTTCAGTTCCAGCAAAAGCTTCTCAGGTGTGGACACGTTTCAGAGGTGTCCATGTGGCTTCTCTGATGTGAACTCCCGCTGCAGTTGTCTGTGTTTGAAAGGGCTCTTGCAGAGCTGATCAAGAGGCTCGCAAATTCTGGCACGGAAAAGGAGAAGTGTGTATGAAAAAGCTGGAAGACAGAATATGATCACATAAACTGGCTTTTCATGTGCATCCAGGCTAAAAAGATGGGCAAGAAAAAGAGAAAAGAAAACAAAATAACCGTTCTTCTTTTATGAGGTATTTTAAGGGTGCTGCATTAAAGGGCTTTTATTAACAGTGACGTATGTTTTTAAAAGATTTTTCTGACCCATAGTGCAATATATTTTAGTACCAAGGCCTGCTGAGTCTTCTCAGGCTCTTTTTTTTCTTCCCTTCACTAGCTTTTAAATTAGTTGGCTCATTTCAGTCAAATTTGTCATAGGAGGATGAAGTTTTAGCACTAACTACCTTTTCTCTGCCCTGGCCACAAATTTTCACAGAAGTTGTGTTGTAGTTCAGTGGCCTTTTGTGAGTGCATTTGCAGTGCTTTAGGGGAGGGAAGGTGGGAAGCCCGTGGTGGGAACGAGAACTCAAGGAGCTCTGGCCATTTCAGGGCTTGTGGCTGCCCCAGTGCTTGGTCACTAGGACCAGCAGGGCAGGCAGAGGTGCAGAGCTGGGGCTTGCGCCATGGCCACCCCCGGGGAGCGGAAGCAAATTTATAGGAAACAGCCTTTCCTTGGTTGTTCTGCTCAAAATAACACCCTATTCTTTAAAGCAGCAACTAAGAAGAAAGGAAGAGGTTACTTAGTGTGGGAAGCACATTTAGGAGTCTCTCTAGAAATAAACTTAGGGCCAGAGGGTTGGTCTGGCTCCAGAGAAGAACAATCTGAAAAGAAAGGTCTCTTCTGTGCATGATTCTCCTAAAATGATGCTAACCACATTTTTTATCTTGGCAATAGTTACAGCTATAAATTAAACCTGCTCAGATTACTTGGCAGCTTGTTTGTAGGGAATAAAATGAACCAGTTTAGTGTGTGTCAATTGCAGATTATGAAGAATGCTATTTCTTACAGACACCATAACGTAAAATAGGTTTTCTTTTGCTTCATAATTCATCTGCACCCACTGTTTCCCCCCCTTCACAGGAAAGCTAATCCACTGCTTTGGTTTTCTCTTCGCAACGATTAGTTTCCTTGCAAAGGATTGTGGATTCAGGTGAACTGTAAGCAGCAAGACACCTGGCATATGAAAATGTAGTTGTACTTTAATAAAAATGTATGTCTTAAAGAAATGAGGACAATAAAAACGCCAGATTTATGACTGCCATGAAAGTGTATTTGACTCTTCCAAATGCGGCTCCCAGAGTACTGAAATGCTTTGCTTTCTAGGAGATTCTTATATGGGTTTTACTCTATCAACACATAAGAATGAGGATGCTCTTACATTTTTACTAGCAGGCAGCAATGTTTTCTCTTGCAGGGCTTGCTCATGCAGACTACTCTATTCTCCCCCAGGAGCTGTCATTGTCACAGAGTACTCGGTGTTTATAATTTTCCCAACTTTATTCTTGCTCGACTCTGACCTGCCATCCTCCCAGCTAGTATTTTTAGACCAGTTTCCTACGGAAATGAGACTTCGACAGTCCTGCTGTCTCTGTCAGCTCTCTCTGTCCACCCATCTGTCTACCCTTGATAACTCAGGCGCTTTCAGCCAAGCTTGACGGGCCCAGGGCGATCATGTAGCTAATTGTGTTTGCTGGGAGGACAAGGCTCTTGCTCGACGTGGGGACGTGATGCTGGTGGGCGGCAGCAAGCTGGGCCCCACTGGACCATGGGGCGAACGGCAGCAGGGGAGGCAGCGCGAGGGCAGCCCCTCCACAGGTCCTTTGGCCACCGCGGCTGGAGCCAAAGGTGTGAGCGAAACGCGGGGGACGCCGGGGCTGAAAGCCCTGTCTGGTGCCATGTGGTGCTTGAGAGCAGACTGGTAGAGACGGGCAGCTCTTCGCCCTTGCAGCAAGGGAAAACAGGGAGGTCTGCAAAACTCTTGAGCTTTATTATGGCTTACGCTGAGAACGGGAGGGACGGAAAGGAGTGTGTCAAACATGCTAGGTATGGCATTGGGAGGCTTGTGGGAAAAGATACAGTTTATTAGATTCCCAGGGAAAAGAAAAGAGTTCTTATGCTAAACTCAGGCTAGATGTTTAGTCGCCTTTATCAGGCTTTAGGAGTTTTTTCAGATTCTTTTTCCTGACTGTTCTGTCAACACTTTTCCGTAGATACATTTGTTTGTGCCATTCCCTTCTCACAGTTCATCCCTGTTCTGGTTTTTAACTGCTTGTCTTCTGGCCAGCCACTGCATCATCACCTGCTGTTCCTTTGGCTTTACTAGTTCTACTCTAGAACGGGAATTTCAAGAAATTGAAATTTGCTGATGTCTCCCTTACAAAGTATGTCAAACCTGAAGCTTTTAATTTGGAAGGTTTAATGCCAGCGTGGAGCTTTGTGTAGAATGAATCTGTCCTTTGAGACAGAGTTATTTTGTTTTTTTGCATGAAGTAATAGCAAGTAATTCCTTACCTTTTCTAACAAAAAGACCCTTGCATTGCTTTTGCGTATGTTATTGTAATTTAATGTTCTTTAGCTCTGCTATTATCCATAGCAGATATCCATAGTTTTTTCAAAACAGTATCTAAAATGATGAAAAAAACTCCAATCTTGGCAGAAATGAGACCCAAGGCAACTCCCTACTGGAGTTTGCTCAGAGTGGAAGTGCAGTTTTCCTGCCACTGTTTCCCCTGGTACCACATGCAGATCTCGCTGGGCCTCAAAGCTCAGCCGCCAAGTGTTCCGCAAAGCCCTACTCTGTGTGTCCCACAGGAAGCAGGTAACTACCTACTCAGCAAGGTCAGAAGATGTTTTAGGACCATAGGAATTTTCTGCAGCTTTTGAGGCATTAAGACATACATTAATTAATGTATTTAACTCTTCTTGATATTGCTGTTGATGGTCAGGTGGGTAACAGTTGGATGTGTTGGTTAACTAAGCCTGGGAAATACGCACATAGTTTCAACTGCACTAAATATTTTTGCTGAATGTATTAATTGTGTAAGCGTGTACACATATGTAAAATTACACACATTCCAGCAGTGAAGTGGCCAGGCTGTGTAAGAAAATCACTTTTGTCTCCTTCTGATGAGACTATTTAAAGAAACAAAAGCAAAATCTTCAGAGTCACAGAATGGCTGAGATTGAAAGAGATCACCTAGTCTAGCCTCCTGCTCAAACAGGGGCACCCAGAGCACAAGGCACAGGATTGCATCTGGGCAGGCTTTGATCACAAACCCTCTAAGCTGTCATTCACAGTTATTCTCTCCCCCTCACCTTCTTTTAATTCAATTGGCAATATTCGATGTTTATTCATTTTGTCTCAAGTGAATTTCTCTCCTGTCCCAAGCATGTTGAAGAAAAGTACAGAAACTCTGATTTTTAATATTTTTAATGTATTTTGTCTAATTGCACTGTTTTGAGGTGCTGTATGATTTGTGTGATACTGAGATTTAATCTTTTTTAGTACCTTCCAAAACTTTATTACTGAATTTGAGAAGACAGACCTAGTTATCCTGTGTGTACTTTATCTGTATATAGCACTCCTTGCTGCAGAGCTCTCGAAAGTACTTCAGAAGAATGGTGCATTTCTTCCATACTTAGAGCAACCACGTAAAGTACACACCTACAAGGAAAGATTATGCAGTTAATAGTATTGTTTTCTTCTGAATATTATATTTCATGCTATAACTGAGGCCGTATCAATACTAGAGAGTTTGCAGATTTCAGGGACTGCCTTCCTCACTGTGAAGTTTGTGCTTTTCCAGTATATCATGTGCAGATTTCCAAAGGAGGCCTGTCAGCTGGAGCTACTAAACAGGTGTAGCTGCCTGGGGACTGAAGTATAAAATGGAGAGCAGAATGTGATCGATAGCTGAACTTTTCTCTCTGTGCTAACCCTTTTTGTAGTTTTTTTTTTTTTCATGTTTCTGTGTTTTTTCTTGAGTCTGGATAAAGCTGTCACTGAAGTTAAACCGGAGATCAGTTGACAGAATTTTTAGGGGCGTGACATCCAGCTGTGCAATTCTTGGAGTGATTAATTTGTTTTCATCGTGAAGAAACCACTATTTTTAACTATGTTAAAATTCTAGCACGTTGGGGAAGCGCGAGAGGCATTATAATGTAAATTAAAACTTACGTAAGTGCCTGTACTAAATGTTAAAAAATCTTTTTAAAGTGTTGATGTCTCCTGACTGTGGTAGATGTTAATCTCCATCTAACCTTTTTGTTAAAGCAGCATGAGGGCATGTCATGAATTCAGCACGTGCAATATGGAAGTGAAAAAGTGTCCGCTTCACGTTTCTGTCTTTATTTACCAGGTTTGGGCAAAACAAAAAGAAAGACGAGCGCGCGAGATGCCTCACCGACTCCTAGCACCGATGCTGAGTACCCATCCAACGGCAGCAGCGCGGACCGGATTTATGATCTTAACATTCCAGCCTACGTGAAGTTTGCCTATGTCGCAGAGAGGGAGGATGAACTGTCCCTGGTCAAAGGGTCCCGGGTCATCGTCATGGAGAAGTGCAGCGACGGCTGGTGGAGAGGTAGCTACAATGGACAAATTGGCTGGTTTCCCTCGAACTATGTGGTAGAGGAAGTTGAGGAAGCAACTGCAGATTCCCCGAGCTTTCTAAGTTTAAGGAAAGGCGCTTCCATGAGTAACGGCCAGGGCACCAAAGTACTTCACGTTGTTCAGACACTGTATCCATTCAGCTCCGTCACAGAGGAAGAGCTCAATTTTGAAAAAGGGGAAACAATGGAAGTCATTGAAAAGCCGGAAAACGACCCTGAATGGTGGAAATGTAAAAATTCCAGAGGGCAAATTGGTCTCGTTCCTAAAAACTATGTAGTAATCATAAGTGATGGTCCTACCATTAACACTTCCCCTCCACCTCAGATAAGCTACACAGGGCCATCTTCTACAGGACGGTTTGCTGGAAGAGAGTGGTATTATGGGAATGTTACCCGACATCAAGCAGAATGTGCCCTCAACGAGCGGGGAGTGGAAGGAGACTTCCTTGTTAGAGATAGTGAATCTTCGGTAAGTGATTTGCAATGCTTCCATTTTCATACTTTGTGGCTTTTGTTTGTTTTTTTCTTTTTTTGATTTAGCAAATCTGATAGTTATGATAGCTTAATACAGGACCTGTCATCCTTAAGGAAACAGGGTGATGTTTCAGCATTGCAAACTGTTACATTTGCTGTATATGAAAATTAGCATTTTACACAAATAGAGTCACCTTTGCAGCTGTGCCCTGTATTGTCCAGGGGTTTCTTAATCAGTCAATGGACAAGTAATTAAATATTTTAAGATTCAATTTGACTGTTGCTGTATTTCTCATGTGCAATTCTCCTCAAATTTAGACTGTTACAAAGTAAAATAGCTCTTGTGAATTGAAAATTTAGTCACTAATTTGAATTTAATATCTAAAATAAGATCTTAGCACTGGTGAGTTCACTTTTTCTTCTAATTAAATAACCACACAGGTTCTTTATTAACTAAAATCCCATTTTTATATATTTCTGCTCTATTTATATTGTTTAGGTTACAATAAGATGAAATTACCATTGTTATAATTGTTAAAACTATAATACAGTGCAAAGAATGTTAAGTCAGTGGCTCATAACTTCTGAATTGAGACATGATGACGTCAGAGGGATATGAGAAATGCCGATTAGGGATCATTAACAGTTCTGAAAGTTCAAATTTAAAATTACACTGAAAGGCTTTTCATGTATGTTGAAGCATGGGAATGCATAGCTAAAGCACTATTTTTTTTACTATGATTTTTAAAAGATGACAGGTTTTAATAATTCCTTCATATGTCTTTAAAACACATCAAAAATAAAGATACTTGAAGATGAATTATACCTGATTTATGATCAGGGCTTTTTGCATTTATTCCATCCACACAATTTACTGTTTAGTATCTGTCTCTGTGTATCCTGATGTTCCATGTATAAAACTGTAAAGTAGTTAAATCTGCTCAGTCTCTTAATAGAGGAGAGTGCTACTGATTTAAGACACCACATACAGCTACTTATTTATGTAATCATATTTCTGTGAAACCATATTTATATCAACCTCACTATGTCCATCTGAGTTTTGTTTGTTTACAGTGCAGATTGCAAATAAGCATTACAGCATTGTCAACTGCATATAGTTTGAATAATAATATGATTTTTTAAAACATTTCTTGGCTCTATCACATTGTCAGAAGGTTATATTGATTGCACCTATTTCTGATTAGAACTTGTGATAGTCCGTCAGGGCCTCCTGACCCAGGAAAACAACCATTCCCATGCCCGTGTAAATTACTTCCTCATCAGCATGACTTGCTCATCAGCATGTGTGGGTATCACTGTATGTCAGCAAACGGGGAGTTTGCTTTAATGGGGGGAATCCTATTTAAGCTCAACTCTGGAAATGAAGGTCATTTTAGTTCCTACTACTTTTCTAGAAAGGTAGCTAATTTTTTTTTACTAATTATTTTTTTCATAAACTATACTTTCTGCCACTTAGACAAGTTTCAAAACGAAGTCAAAATCTGTGAAGTAGTATAGAGACAGACTGCTTAGGTAGGACCCTCATATAGATATTCCTTCAAAATGAAATATCTTCAGTAATATGAAGTTCCCAACAGGACAAAGGAAATATCCTCAAGTTGCTCCAGGGGAGGTTCAGGTCCAACATTAGGAAGAATTTCTACATGGAAAGAGTGGTGAAGCCTTGGAACAGGCTGCCCAGCAAATGGTGAAGTTACCATCCCTAGCAGTGTTCAAGAAACATGCAGATGAGGCACTTAGGGACATGGTGTAGCAGGCAGGGTGGTGAAGGGCTCACGATGGGACTCGATGATCCTGAAGGTCTTTTCCAACCATAATGATTCTATGGTTCTCCTTCCTAAACTCTAAAAGGCAACTTTCTAGACTAACAGAGCCTATCTTTGGAATGAACTGCAGCTTCCCCTTTTAATTTAATGATACTGACATCTGGGACTGGCTATCATGCTTCATCTTGGCAAAAAGATGGACAGTGGTTGCTAGTGATAACAGAACAACAGTTTACAGTCAAGGAAATATTAATAATTGTGTTGTTTTTCCAAAACCAATTGAAATCTGTTGCAGTTTTGATTCACTTTACTAGTATATTATTATTATTATTGAAGTTAGAATGAATCAAGACTGATGTCTATTTCCTAAAATTTTAACAGCCTATATAATGTTATTGATAGCATACAATTCTAATATCTCAGAATATTCTTTCTGTATATAATATTGTCTGATTTGATTTCAGGCATCTTTGCTCCATTGATTTTTCTCTGCAGAAGACAGGATACCTGTCAAAGTACTGTTTCTCCAAAGCTTTACTGATATGTGTCAGTGAGTTCCTATTTCTGCTCTCAGCTAACTGTAACCACAAAATGGAGACATATGCAAATAAACCTGAGGAGAACAAGAAAAATAGAGTTTTAGAAACTTGATTTATGAAGAGAGGCTGGCAGGTTTAAGTTTGTGTAATCAATAGAAAAGGAAACTGTAATGGGGCATAGAGTCTTCCAAAATGTGGAAACTGCGAGGGGATTTAAGGATGGTAATCCTTAGATTACTGTGTAGTAGTCCAGCTGCCCATCCTGCCTATGACCCTGACAAGACCATAGAAAACAATGTTCCGTTATACATCATCTGTGCAGTAGAGAGACTTGTTTTCATCTGTGGATGTTGCATTTGGGGTTGTCCTGATTAGTCTCTACCAAACAGCTCCTTTCTTGTGGGGACAGTGCCAGAAGAGCGGTCTGAAAATTAATGTAGCACTTAAAATACCGAAGCAGGCAGCCTTGCCCCGTGGCATCCCGTAATGACTCCTGGGTTACAGCTCGTTTCCTTGCTCTTAAGAGAGCCTGCACCTTGAGTAAACGAATTTCCTGGAAAGAACACATTAACCTTTTAATTTAATATGACATCATGATGCTAAATGCACTTGTTTTCAAAAGCAGCTTCAAACTGACCGTCTTCGTTGTTGCTGGGGGAATTGTTACTTGTGAAGCACAAAAAGGTTCATTCAGAATGTGGTCTTTTTAAGTTCTTCCCAGCATACAGCATTTATTGGAATCTCATGAAATTCACTGAACTCCATGTTATAGCAGTTTTCTTTGAACAAAAAGCTAGGGTGACTGTCCTCTGAACTGAGGAAGTCTGTTCTTTTTTTTGTTGTTGTTGTTCCTTTACTCTTGATTTGACCTTGCAGATTTTGCATTTGCTTTTTAAATTGTTTTTAAGCAATGAGAAATATTTCTAGTTATGCCTGCAAAAAAGCCTGCTTGATTTCACTTCAGAATTTGTATCACTTCAGTATTTTAATTTTTGTTAGGTTTAAAGAGACATTTTAATACCTCCCAAAGTTACCTGCTTTAGTCATTTTATATATTATATTATTCCCTAATTTATTTATGTATGTGAATTATAAAAAAAAAAAAAAAAGAGAGACTGCTAGCTTGTGGGGTTTTTTTTTCTTAAGTACCAGGAATGATACAGCAAACTGATGGGCATAGGCGATAGCATCAGGAAAAAGAGATGGCTAACAAAAGATCTATTTCAACTGGTTATGCAGTAAGGAAAGAAGACTGTAAAAATAAGTCTCAAAATCTTGGCACCTATCCCATTTCTCATGAGTAACTACAGGTTAGAAGTCATAAGACGTGTCCGCAGGATCAGAACCAAACAGGAGTTTAGAGGACCGGGCTGAGGACCAGGTTACTCTTCAGTTTTTCTTGTTTTATCCCAACCCTCCTCCATGCAATTTTTTATGAATCTGTCTATCAAAGCAGTAGATAATAGAGGTCGGTCCTTTCCTAAAGGACCTCACATGGATAAAGTTGTGAGTTGTCCTGATAATCTTCTGCCTGATTTTTGACCTATTTTAGGGTTTTTCTTTAGCCTCCATCACCATAGTTACTGAATATCTTTTGTATAAAATACTTTTCCCTATATTTCACTGAATTCTGTGCTTGTCTCTCTCAGCTATGAAAAGTTCTTTTTGGGTACATGAGATTTGTGATACTCTTTTCAATTCATTGTGTGTATTATTTTTCATTTTAATCTTTACTGGGGTGCAGGACTTTCCACTGTTTCTGTGAGATGTAAATTAAAAGACTTATCCCACAGTTAGATTCGTTTAGCCAAAAATATCTGCAGTTATACTTAGATCTAAGGGGTCATACTGTGGTGAATACACTACCATGAACTCTGTCTTGTAGCTGGAAGTCTGGTTATCTTAATATTGCTGTAGTGTTTACTGGGATCATAAGCTTGTCTGTTTGAGCTATTTAAATCCATGATGGATGCAAGAGCCCCTGATACCTGCTGGTAAAACTTTGGCCACTTCCCTCATACCCAGCACTGTCCCCTGCATGCTGAGAGATGCAGAGGAGGGAGTTGGAGTGTCCTTAGGGCAGCTGTGTTTCTTTAGGGCCTCTTCTGCTCTCTTGGCCTTTGTGAGCTAAGGGTTCCTTCGAGATTTTTGTTTGTTTTTCGTGTCCCTAACACAAGATAGATGAGTCTTGGCTGCCAGACTATGTTGGGTTGAAGATCTTCCCAGTCCTGATCCAAGATCTTGATTCCCCTGGGCCTGGTGGTGGGGCCGGGGTGAATTTGGAGGGAAGGCTGCTGCTGCTCAGATTGGCCCCTATGTGGGAAGGGGTCTGTTTGCTGACTGCCCGCCAGAGCTAGCGGGAAGCAGGAGCGCTAGCGGCTCCTGATGCAAAAGGGCAACGGGCGCCCTGGCTGCTGCCTCTTGGGCTGAAGCACCCAGAGGCCTCAAGGGGAACCTCAGTTCGAACCTCTCCAGTCACCTGCTGGGACTGGGAAACCTGTGGTTTCCCTCGGGAGGCAGGAAGGAGAACAGGATGTTGTCATTTGGGGTGGAGGGGCAGTGTAGAAGCAGTTATTCTTTAGGAAGAGAGGACTCAATCCTGCTGATACTCTGTCAGTCCTTGAAGGCCGCGTGGGTGCCCTTTGCCCAGCCATGAGGCAGTAGGGCAGGAAGGCCAACTTAGGGGGCATAAATGCTTCTGAGGGGCAAATTTGGTAGCAACTTGAAGTGTCCAGTATTTCAGGTGGATTTAAAGCATCTAACAGAAGCAGCGGCAGCTCTTCAAAAGTGAAGCATTTGTCGTGTTCTGTGACATGTTAAGATTGACCACAGTGCAGAGAAGGATAGACACTCAGGACAGGCTTAAGGATATATCCCAGTAGTTTACTTAGACCTGTACGTGAATATCTGTGGAACTAATTCATGTTTCTAAAGCTGTTTTAAAAACACAGTGAGTGTTGCATAAGAGGGAAGAGCTTTTAATATATGTGAAGAGAGTATTTGCAGTGGGGATGAGGCATAGTTAAAGGAATTGTTAATCTTCCCGTAGGGTTCTTTCCAACCTGGCTTTAGACTCTTGAACTGTGTTTTTTTTGTTTTCGGTTGGGTTACCTGAGTGTCTTTGTTTTCTGAGCAGGAGTGAAGGGAAGCCAGTTTGTAGAGCTTGAATGAGCTGCCTGGAGCTGGGCAGCTCCAGGGGACTGGAATAACCTGAAGAATGAGGGTAGGAGGAAAGTTCTTCCTGGAGGAAGAGAAGCTGGATTGAAATGAAAAGAACAGAGTTACAGGATCAGTAAAAGTTGTTCAGAGAAGGTTGTTTTTCCCAGGACTGCCATTTATTATAAAATTGTCTTGTTCCATTCACAAATGAAGATTGTAAAGAGGAAACTTTTTTTCCATTTTTACTTGTTTGTCATTATGTTACTTTATACATTCTCTCCATGATAGTCTTTTTTCACCTTTTTTGAAAATACCAAGTTCATGACCAAAGGAGCCATGCTCCGGGCGCATGATTCCGCCTGCTGTTTCCAACATACAGAGAGCACCAGCCACCTAGTCACAGGCAAGAGTTAAGTACAGGAGTCTGAACCACTTTTAAGAAACAGTACAGCTGGTCTGAAGAACTGGAAATGCGTGTCAGATAATCTTTGGTTTGCTGTTTTAGGAATTGAATTAGCTTCAGATTTAAGTCTTTCCAATTATGACCGTACAGAAATATTCATAGGCTCCCTGCCATGAAGCTATGCTCTTTAATTCTGCAGAATCATGAGTGGCTTTCTAGGGATTAAAGTTTAGTTTTAATGTACCTTTATAGGATGTATGATAGCTTCTATTCCTGGAAAAGTCTGTGTGCAAACATCCAAATGTAGCAATTAATTTAAGAGGGAGATGGGAGAAAAATTGGCAAGCAGTTGAAACAAAATATTTTAAGCAGTAAATAAATAAAATAAACAGACATGGAACAAATCCAAGGAGGACAGCGGGGAACCAATTCAAGCTGCACTGAACCAACATACTTCAGGATGGTAATGTTAAGTTAGGAGAACAGTAGTTTATCTAGAGATTTTTGTTAAATAGGCTTTAACAATTTGCTTGACTGTTGCGGGGGAAAGGACTAAAAAGCAAATGCAAGTCCAGTTGCCTTTGCTTTTTGTTCCTGTATCCTGTAGACTTCAGTGATCTGAGGCCAGTAAAGGGTTTCAGAGTTTGTGCAACAGCTGTTCAAGCTCTTCCATCTCTTTGTGCCGGATGATGGCTCTCAAAAGGGTTAGATCAGCCTTTATATTTCTTTCTTTTTTTTTTCTTTTTTCTTTTTTTTAAGTTAAGTTAGATCACCAAAAGAATAAACTTTGTAACATATATTCTGGAGAAAATGAATGATGATAATGTGTTCTATTTTTCCATGGATCTAATAAAGAGCTCTGAGACGGGGAAGAATGGTCAGTGGTGCAGGAGAATGGTCATTCATTAAAGCTGTAATTAAAATGTCAGGAAAAGTATTTTAAGGTATTGTGGATAGTACCTCAAAGAGGTCTAAGTGTGGCCAGTGAACAGGACAAGCACGGTGGATCAGATATCTAAGGTCTATTTGAGGCCTATCTGTGGGCATCTTTTCCGGTGCAGAGATAATGATTCTCAGCAAGTACAAAGAGCTTTGAAAACTCATAACTTTGACATGGTGAAAGCAGCTGTGCTTTGTTAGAAAACACTAAAACCTTGTTAAAACATGAATTTAAGCATGCGTTTTCAGCTGATTTTAAATCTTTTTGATAAGATTTTTACCTATTTCAAAAAAAAAAAAAAAAAAAAAAAGCTTTAAGTACAGATTATGACCTTCCTGTTTAAGTTTTAAATAGGACCTTGCAATTACTGACTTATATGCTGGCATCAGCATATAAGTCAGCAAGGCTTGATGATCTTGTTTATTGAAGTCTTCATCGCCTAGTCCTTCAGTACTGCTTTCTGCATTGCCCTTGTTGAAATGCTGCCCATGCCCTGTGTCGTGGCTCCCATTTCGAGCACAGTGACCAGGACGCCGTTCAGCGCCAGTGCCCCGCGTCGCTCATGGGCGATCCCAGGCACATAGCGCTGGCTGTGGAGCTGCGTGCCGGCGCAGCGCTCTGCTTGGGTTCCCTGCTGCATTGTGGCAGGTTAAGGACAGTGTTTCCTGCGGCTGCTGAGGCGTCCCCTGAACCGCAGTCAGATGCCAGGCCTATGCGACTGCGTCGCGTGGGCGGCCCGAGGGTCTGCCTGCGCTCCAGTCACATTGATCACGGCGCAGTGTTGATGCAACTGGGTTAGCTTTGAACTAACAGGGTAGGTATTGAAAACAGGTTAGCCTTGGCAGGAGCTCCTTGCAGGCACATTTCTGATGTTTCTGAGGCGGGGTTTTCAGTATCAGAGCTGGCTGGCTTAAAATAGCAGTTTTCAAACAGGGGCAGATGACAGGGCTTGAAACGCATCTCAGGTGGAGCAGTACAAGCCCCAAGGATATTCCAGTAGATGTTTCTTTCCCTCCCTTTCCCCGTTGCCTCCGTAGGCAGTGACAGGAGGAATGTTCTTGCAGGGGGACTCAATGGAGGCTGCCCCCAGCGAGGCGCGCAGTGGCTCCTGGGCTGCGGGGCGTGCGATCCCTCGCTGCCGCCTGACTGAACCCGGCCTGCCACCGTGCGCCCCGCCGGCTGCACCAGCTGCACGAGCAGCCCTGCGGAGCCAACTCTGGGCTCGCTGGCAAGGCCAAAGCGCTGTGATACTGACATTTTATTCTTCTTTCTTTTAACATGCCTGTGGATGTGAAACGTGGGGGCTTGAGGAAGAGGAGGGATGTAGGAGTTGGCTGTTGGCTTAAGCAACGTGAGAGGTGAAGAGCTGCTCACCACATTGGGGTGCTGGATGAGGCCAAAGCCAGCCTGACTCAGTCTGGTAGGGTATCCTAGGCCTCAGTCATTGCAGGAACTAAAAAAGACAGAGCACCCTGGAAGTACTGTCCCAAAGCTTGCTTGGGTTGCACAGCATGCAGGTGCCTGAGCCCCGGGTGCAGAGCAGGCGCGTGCTGAGGCCGTGGCCTCGTAGAGGGAGGTCCCCTGGCAGCGCGGGCTTCGGGACTCTCCCTGCCGCGCCGAGACTGACGCGGGCTGGCCCACAAAGTCCCCTGGGCTCTCGCTTAACCTGCGTGAGTTTCTTGATCTGCTTGGTTATGCTGCCGCAAGAGAAGCGGCAGCGCGGTGTGGAGGTGGGGTGAGCAGCACAGCAAAGGGAATTCCTGAGAAAAGCACTTGCCTTCCGAGTTCAGTGTGGAGGCGGTGGCTGCATGCCCGAAGTGGTGCCAGGCGTCACTCCTCTCCGTCCAGCATCAGAAGCTTCACTGCAAGCTCTACGGGGTGTTTTTCACTCATATCCTTTTTAGCTGTGTTGTCCCTGTGGCTGGCAGTGCCTGCTGCTCCCTCCTGCTCTCTGCTGTCCCAGTCAAGTAGGGGTGCCAGGACCGCAGCACAAAGGCTCTGCCAGGGTCTCAGTCAGGAGGTGCAAATGACCTTAGTTTAGGAGCTTCTGCTCCCCCTTCTGCACCATGCGCCGTTCTGGAGAACACGGAGCAAAGCAACCTCCAAAGCCAACAACCCCTAAGACTTGGAGGGATTTCTCATGTGAAAACTGTCTCATTTTAAATCGCTTAAGTGGTGTTTACACTTTATCTTTTGTGGGTGACAGTTTGATGACGAGATCTGTGTTGTGTAGTTATTCTGTAGCTTTGTCTTTTTAAGTAGAAGTTGTATTCAGTAAAAGAAATTATTTCTCATATGTGTGGTAAGGAAGATAAAGGGTGACTGTTTTCTCCTGCAATTCAAAGCAAAAAAGGCCCTCTAGTGGTCATGGCCTTCAAAATAAAGATCATAGTAATTAAAAAAAAAAAAAAGGTGATGTGGGGAATTTTCTTCATCCCACCCAAGCAATATTGGGGTAATTGCTTTCTCCAAGGCTCACTCTATCAAAGGAGCCATAGATGAGAAAAGTGTTTTTGTCTTCTTCTGGACATTCTCATGCTTTGAGATTGAGTAACTAAGATACTATTTGTAATTTAGTCGTGTAATTGGCAACTTCAGGCTGCGTATCTGGGGAGCTTTCACTTAACTGACTTAACTGTGCATGTTAATAATGATGGCAATTATTTATTGAATAATAGACTGTTGGGTTTCTTAAGTAGCTAAAGCACTGAACTGTGGAACAAAGACTAGCATAAATTATGATCAACCATATTGCACAGTTTGTTCCTGAAACCACAAAATTGTGTCTTCATTTTGTTCACTTTATGTAATTCTTTTTTCTTTCTGAATTCTTTTCAACAGCCCAGTGACTTCTCGGTATCTCTAAAGGCATCGGGGAAGAACAAACATTTCAAGGTGCAGCTCGTGGACAATGTCTATTGTATTGGGCAGCGTCGCTTTAATACTATGGATGAGTTGGTGGAACACTACAAAAAGGCTCCCATCTTCACCAGCGAACACGGGGAAAAGCTATATCTTGTGAAAGCACTTCAGTGACATTGAAGATGGACTTGGTCTCCTAGGCCTCTTACAACTTCCAAGCCTTAGGTCCTAAATTCACTTTTTTAGAGCAGAGCAATCTACTCTCCGAAGCAGGCTTAAAGAATAGGCTCTTTCTAAAGTGTTTGCTCTGTTGGTTGTTATTGTCCTTTTTTGTTTGCCTACTTTGTGTTTCGATTCTGTTAATCTCAGATCACCTCCCTTCAGACTGAGAATTTCACTTAGGTGGCCATTGTAAGCACTCACTTCCATGACTGAGTTCTAAACTCCCCTCTTCTGTGTACGTTTACATAGTTAGTTCAGATAAAGGAGGGGTGTTTTCAATTCAAAACAGTGTTAATCTGTTCAAATTGCTCACGCTGACAGAACTCTTTCGTTAAGAGACATCGGGCACAGTTTGAATGCACTGAAGCTGCAGCTAATTAAGTGAGATATAGTAGACATACAGTTGTGGCTGTGAGTTCTGTAGCTATTTTGCTTACCAAGTAGTATATTACAAAAATTCCTAGTTCCTAGAAGCACTCTTTACACTGTATTCTGCTATTACATTGCCTCTTTGACTCTTTGTAAAGAGTACACTAATTAAAGCATTTTGTAATAGTACTTCTTAAACTACTATGGTAAGATTGTAGTAAAAAAAATATCTAGTGTATTTTGGTCTGTAATTGCAACAAAGAGAAATTTTATTTGAAAGTTGATTACTAGAGAAAGAATCATTGAATTGTAAAGGCTGAATGTTTTGGTAATCTACAACCAAATGTGCCATCCACATAATGCTTTTTCCTCTTGCCCTTCTGCTTGTTTGAATTAAACGATTATGTATTTAATTCTCGAAGTAATATGTATCTGTAGCTGATTGTTGACACTAATACAGAAGATTAATAAAAACTGATCTTGGGATCTTGGGTGGGGTGGGCTACCAACACTATATATATATTTGCTTTACAGAGAGAAATCTTCAGGTTTTACAAAGGATGGTGTGATTGGTAGTAAGAGACACACAGAATGTTTATGAAGAAAATGCTTTTTTTTTCCTCTTTTCTTTACATTTAAACTCCTTTATGGTTTAAATATACAGTCTTTAGATGGCACATTCCTGCGATTGAAGAAGGGATCTTGAGATCTCAAAATCTTGCATACTCAGTTTTTTGGATATTGTAATAAAAAAAGGTATTATGTCATGATGGAGTACTGGATTTATCCTTGGGTGGTAGTCCTGCTGTTGCTTTAGTAAGGTGGAATAGAGTAAATAATGAAATAATTTATTTTGCAGTTTGCCTTGTCTTAAAAAAAAAAAAAAAATGAACTGCAAAGCGTAGTTGGGCAGGAGGCAGTGACTACAGACCCCTGGTTGTTTCTGTGATGAGTCCCTTCGTTGCTTTAATGGAAACTGTGTGGTGGAGCTGTTTTCTGGTTACGTTGATGCTTTTGGCTGTTAACACCCATTCCTTGGCCACGTTGTGTTTCAGCCAGGTAGCAGATCTGCCTGCACACAGAGAGGCTCTACTGGGTCAGGCTTTCTCAAACCTGAGAGGCAAGAAGAATTTTTGAAATTGTACACACTTGCTGTTTTTCCACTGCTCTTGAAGACTTACTTCACAGAGCTGCATCTTCTTCTGTCTCTGAATTAACAGTTAAATCAGGGCCCTGAAGCTTCTGATTGGTCCAGTGAAATGAAGGCAGGCAGTGATTCGGAGCAGTCTATATTTATGCATCATCTGTAGCACCTTCCTATACCTTGGTATTTTGATACAGTGATATTTTAATTTCAGAATATTAAGAATACAGTAGTTTTCCCTAGAAAATTGATGAGAAGTACCAGTTGCTTGAAATGTACTGAAGGGCTCCAAAGTGGGCATTTATGGGAGAACTCCCCATGGTAAAGGTTTCTTCTTAACCTTTGTGAGTTCTGCAAAGAATGAATTTTTATCCCATCTCAGCTCCAGTTATTATTTAGGTGAATCTAAGCATTTACTTTCAATGTGGCCATCACATGTTTTATGGGAAACATTTTCAGTTTTGAATGAACTGACTGTATTATTTTGAAAAATGATATAAAGGGGTGTCCCTCCTTTTCAGTAAACATTACTGTAACTCCTCCATCCCCTTTTTAACCTTTTGTTAATTTTTGAAAGATTCTCCTTATTTCCTATCCTTAAAGTCTTTATAATGCCCCTTGTTACTTCTTTCCACTTTTTTTCGTAGATTCTTTTGACCAGCATTAGTTCCGTACTCCTTTCCAGTGTTGATTACTTAGAAGCAAATCAAATAAACTTCTGAGAGAATTGGGGTTTTTTTCCCACAAGTTTTATACTTCAGCAGGTTTATAAACTCCTACTTTTTAAAATCTCATGCTTTACAGATGGCTTTTGTGCATAGAGGTGTGAATTCTTGAGGTATCGTGTGTTGGGAGGAATTAGTTAATTTATGACCCAGTAGGGTGAATGACCAACTCAGATCACATTTTGAAACAAGCTGCATCTTGTTTAGGCCCTCACTGTGTTCAGTCAATATGTCGCCCATTCAACAGTCCAATTACTAGTTCCTCAATCGTTCCTAGTCTTTACAAATTAAGATACCTTTCCATAGGTTTTACTGCCTTTTTGATCTCATTTTCTGGATTGGGTCAAAGCATTAGAAATCTTTAGCACTTAACTGCTTAAGAAAAGGGCAATGTAATGTAGATTTTATTCTCCCACTTCATGCCTATTTTTTCTGTCTTTTGGGACGCTGCCCCCTTACTGTTTAACTGCTTACAGGTGCTTTCTTGAAGAGTAGGCTGTGTGGGAGAGAGGGTGGTTGTGTTTGAAGACTAGAGGAATTGTGGTTACCTGCCTGCAGTGTTCACTAAAGGCTCAGAACATTTCTGACGAAGTAAAGTGATGATTTTTCTTTAAACTGTTCAGACTAGCTTCCCCCTGATAATCTGATTCATACAGGTACATTAATTCTGCCTTTTAAGTATTACTTCTGTACAGCTGTGTAAAGTTCCTTGACATGACACTGTTGATGTAGGAATGGGAGGGAACTCGCTGAATTCACAGCAGTTGCCATAGTGTCCATGCAGAGATGAGAGTTTGAGATGTATGGTTTTACTTCTAATTCCAGGAGCTTGGTGATGGTTGATGATCTTCCAGTTATTCTGCCGATTTTTGTAGCCCCAAATAGCTCTGGCCGTACACACAGAACAGAAACCTGCTCAAATCCTGTCATGCCTGAATTTGCCCATGGCTGCCCTTGTGCTCCATAGCGCTCCTTTCCTCAGGAGTTGCTGGGCTGGAAGGATGCCATGGCTGCCGCTCTTCCAAAACGTCTGCAGTTTAGCCTTTGATCCCAGCCTCCCTCTCCTTAGTCTAGGAGGTTGATCTGTATCAGAAGCTTTTAGAGGGGTGGGCCTGTCTGCTATGGGGGTGACACAAACAGCTTCAGAGAGGCCCAGAGCCCCACAGCCAGCGCACCAGGGGCTGCTGCCCCTCGAGCGAGCGCCTGCACTGCTGCTGCTGCTGCTGCTGCTGCGGTGGGTTTGGCAGAGGCGTTGAGAGCCCAGGACCTTTGCCAGGGAAGGCGTGCAAGCCTGTAACGGGCTCCCCTGGCTGAGGCTGCCAGCTAGGTGCGAACGGGAGGAAGTCCGAGCCTGCAGCACCGGGCTGAATGCAAGCCTGGCGGGCTGGCAGGGAAGGGCAGCAGGAAACGTTAATGCAGCTGGGCCGTTTTCCGCTGGTTTGGGACGCGAGAACGACTTGCTCTTGTTTGCCTGCAAAGTGCAACGCGGCTGCTACGCTCTGGTTTCAAGGAAGTTACACGCCCAGGGGAGAACTAAACTAGTTCCACAGGCTCCTCCCCATTGACATCTTGGTGCATCCAGATCTACAAAGACGTGTGCCCCCTAAGTGCCCTAGAGCTGGTCCAGCAAACTCTTCCTTTGAGAAACACTGTTTTTCCTACTGTTAACAGGTAAAAGCCAGCCAGTATGTACACAAGTAGGTTGGATCTTCTTTGTCTTCTTTTTATCCCTGTAGATTGCTTACTCAATGTCAGAGATGAGATGTAGTTAGTATGTTATGTATTATTGTGACCAGTACGGAGACAGCAAATCTTAAAGAACTGATCTAAGGAGTGAAGCGAGAGCGTGCCAGCTAAACCTGCGGCGTCCTACCATACGATAAATGCAAAGGGATTGAGCAAAGGGATTGATTAGCCAGGATATTTGGGAGGGAAGAGGGTTTAAAGATGTGTGATTTAGTCATTAGCATGAATATAGTTAGTGGGCTATAAAGAGAGACCCTTGTGCTCAAAAGATGCTATTTAGTGTTCTCTATTCGGGTATTTTTGTCTTGTAAATTTATGTGAAATCCTTAAAGTTTACTGCTGTTCTTCCAAGCCATTATTGTAGCTTTCCTAGATTGTAAAACTTATTTCCCAGTTCAATAGTATTACTAAGGAGAAATAGAGATCTTCCATGTCTTCTGCAGCCCATGTAGAGAAGATTTAGAATGACAAATTTTGTTATAATAAAGCAACCTGTATTAATACCAACATACAGGTTTGCCTAAAAAATGAGCCATGTTTTGTGTAAATGATACCAAAATAAAACAAAAATTAAAAAAGAGATTACACTTGTTTTGGATTAGGTCGGGCAACTGCCTCGCCAAAGGCTACTACATATCTAGAATTGCTTTTCATCATTCTTGGTCTTAAATTAATTCAGTGACTTAGAGGTAAAGGAAAGTTGCTGTCTTCAGTAATTGAATCTGGAGAGTCTTGTTTTCTTACCATAATAGGAAGGGATTACTCGTTTTTAAATGGAAACCTGTTAATGTATATATGCCAATAGTTTCTGAAAGGTATGTTGGAAAAAACGCGTAGCTCCTAAAAAGTACTAGGAACTGGGAAACTTTTCAGTCTTTACAAAATTGAATACCTCTTTAAGAGGTGGAACAGTGTGAAACAGGAAGAGTGCAGAGTGCACAGTTCTAACTAGCATTATAGATAACCTGGAGCACATGGGAAAAAAGCTTTCAGAGCAAAAGGTAAATGCTGCTATTCTGTTTGAAAGTTACTCCTAGGCTTTTTAAGAAGTAACAAATCAATTGTGCAATACTGTTCTTGCAAGTATATTGCAAATCTGACCAAAATGTTTACCAACTATATTATATAATAACAATGCCTAATATTTGTATATTCCTGCAATAGTATCTTACAAAAGCAATAAGGTATTGTCTTCTCTCTGACTTAGTTGGTTATTTCATACATACAGCTGTATTCAACTGAAAATCCAGCGAACAGTATACTTTTGGACATGAATCGGCTTAATGTGAAATATAATCTCTATATAATATATTGAAAATTGTAATATTTCTTGGTCCTTTGCATGCCTCTGGAACTTTATGCTACTTTTTATATTTTAAAGTACGTGTTTTTCTGTGTTATAAAACAGATTTTTGTCTCCTCTGTTGCTTTTTGAGATGTCTACCTAAACTTGTAAGGGAGCTAAGACAAGTGGCATGTTACACAGATTAGACAGGTTTTTCCTTGCATCTTCCTTCACATATGGTAATATTAAGTGCTTTAAGAGTAGGAGTTTTTTTTTTTTTTTTTGGTTAAAGACGTTTTAAATTGACAGGTTATCTTCGGCAGTAGGAGTCGGCAGTTATTAGGAAAAGGTTACAGGTAAGAAACGTTCTCTTGTATTTCTTAAGTGAAGTTAGTGTGGAATTCGGCTTGGCATCATATGACACCTGTCTATGAAGAGTTAGAAAGATTAGCAAGCCAATGTCTTGTTTTAAACAATTTTAAAACTTCTCAGGCATCTGTTATTGAGGGAATTAAACCTTATGCGATTGTTGGATTGGTCCTGACTCCTTGAAAGGTTATCTGTCTTTTTTTTTTTTCCCTGCCCCC
>JAWLRI010000540.1:2600766-2625772 GCA_034781795.1 Crypturellus tataupa | reverse complement strand
ATACAGAGAAAAGTGTTCATCACAATATTGTATTCTGGAGAATAGTAGCAATACTAAAAAAAAAAAAAATAAAAGCAACACTTTTTTGATGAGGGAAGGATTAAAAAGCTTCCCTCAAGTTTTCAAGCCAGATTTTGCCCTGAGCTTTGTCTTGAGATGCATTTTCTCTGGGTGTGAGCCATTCCACAGAGAATATATTAACTCGAATTGGACTCCCTACTGTAATTGAAACTGGTGGTGAATAATGGGATAGTTTTTTTTTTTTTTTTTAATTTTGATTTCCATCAGATAGGATACAAATACATGCATTTGTAAGGTAATTAATTAGTGGGTACCTTGGGTAAATGACTTCAGTCTTTCACCTCAGTTCAACTCCATCAAATTAATATAATATAACCTTTATTTTTTTCTTTTTTTTTTTTTTAAATCTTTTTATGTCACAGATCCAGTAGTTCATTCAGTGCAATTATAATTTGTAATGCAAAGGAGTCCTTCAGTTGTGGGCTGCTGATATATTTGGAATATCAAGGCCGTAAATGATGATAATCCTGCAAGAAAGAATTAGGGAGTCGGGTGCCGGCAGGCAGCAGGAGAAGCGAGTATCTGATTCCCTTCAGAGGAGGAGAGTGTTTATTTTCATATTCGTATGCACAGCTAACTTGTACAAGTGAAACTTAACCCTTGTATTTCCCCTGTGTACAGTCTGTTTATTCAGAGGAACATTTCAGAGATAAGAATTGCAGGAGAGAAAGTAGATTTTAGGGCATCAAAAAAAAAAAAAAAAAGTGAGTATGTTGGCATTTGTGGCAGCTTTCCTGCTGAAAATCCTTTCATGTTTGTATCTCAGTAGATAAGTGGGATGTTCTGATGTGTTACTTGATCTTTGCGTTGCAATGAGCTGTCTCCTCTGAGGAGGGAGCGGCTGGTTCTGTTGGAAGAGATTCCCGTAACGTAGACGGCCTTTGTGTAAGTGGTTTGAGTGAAGCAGAGAGCTCAAGACAAGGAGCCGGGTGCTGAATGTGAACCAGTTAATACACAGAACCGCATACGCAAAAATCTGAAGCTGCTTGCCTAGATTTTGTTGGGCCTTGTGGAGTATGTTGTCCTAATGGAGTAAACTGGGCATCCTTTAGGAGAGCAACAAAGAAAGGGATCAACTTGCAGTCTGCTTAAATCCTATCACTTTTTAAATGCACGTGAATAATTTTAAAACTGGAAGAATGGAGGAGTTTGTTACATAATGCAAACCCAGGAGAGAAAAAGGTTTTTTTCAGCATTAGCAGAATAATAGCTTCTTGAAACAAGTGAATATTTTGAAAATCAAAAACAAATACCTTAAGAAAAGTATCTAAAACCAAATTGTGGGTGATAAATACAATTCTGAGTTGAGGGGTGGGGCACCATGTGGATATCAAATTTCTTTTTTTCCCTTATTTTCCTGTTACTTCAGGGATTTTTATTGTGACTCAGGTGGGTGAAATTTTCTAGGGCAGTTCCACGTGGTCTGGCACTGCTTCCCTTCGAGCTGGTTGAGTTTCCAGGAATGCTGCTTACCCCGGCTTTGTCCGTCTGTGCTGACTCCCTGCTCATGTGCGCTTTGTCTCCTACTCCACCTTTTCTCCTTTTCCCTACTCTGTTCTTCACCAAACCTATTTCAACTCTTTTTTTTTTTTCCTTTTTGAGTTACCTGGGCTACCCCAGCCATCCTGCCCTTAATACGTTTCAGAGTCGCTCTTACGGCTCCGCTCCACGCTCGTCCCTTGCGCACACAGGGTGCAGAGTATGAGGCGCCCGCGCTGGGGCGGCGAGGGAGGCACCGCAGGGGAGACCGGACCCGCTCGCAGCGCTGGTGCTCGCTTAGCCTGCCGTGCCAGAGGCATCGTGCTGGCCTACAAGCGGCTCGAGCATCGTGCAGTTGCTGCAAATGAGTCTGCACCATTTACTGGAACTGTCATAATTACGGGCCGAGCTGTAAACCTGCATTCAGGAAACTGATACTGTAAACAAAACCCTTCAATTAAAAAAGAAATTACATCCCCCTCCCCTGCCCTGCAGCCCACATACCAACCTAAGGAACGTTTCCACCTGCGCAGCGCAGCCGGGGCAGCTGCAGCAGTGACGGGGGCTCCCACTGTGGGGCTGACGCGCACACTGGCCCCACGAGCAGGGCCCACGCCGTGGGGCACCTTCAGGGGACCAGGCCCCGCCAGCCCGATCCGCAACGGGGCGCTCACTTCGGGGGCTCCTGGTGCCCCTGGAGCGTCGGCTGCCCTAAGCAGCGCGCAGGCGGCGGCGGAGCCTGGTGCTCCCGGCCAGCACTGGAACTCCTGCAGCTGGATCCATGACTGCACTAGGAATACTCATGCCCGCTTCCTGCCTTCCTGACGGTCTGGCTGCCTGAGGAAGCGCATCCCTTTGCCTGTGCTTGTAGCACTTGTCCAAATTTGCGCCAACTTTAAGTTGAAAATCTGGTACTTGGAAAGCAACTGATCCTATTTACCCCATTCCTGTTGGTCTCCCCTCTTTCTCCTGCCCCTCCCATTAAACATGAAAATTCAGGCACTCGTGCGTTCGCACAGACCCTGGCTGGAGCACCTGGTTCTGCGCCCCCCTTACGCAGGGAAGCCGGGCGCCTGCCAGCAGCAGCAGCAGCAGCAGCATCAGCCCAAACACGCAGGATGCCGGCACTGCTGCCACAAGCGACACGGGCCCCGCGGGGCAGTACCGCTGCTGTCCCACATCTGTGTGCGGCCGGACTGGGCTGGAAGGTGCCCCCTTATGAACCTCGAGGAGGAGGGGTGAAATACAGGGCTTGTCATTGCTGAATGCAGAGGTTTTAATGGCCTTTCTGGCCCTTTTTAATCGTACCACTGTAGCAGTGCACTTAAGAGCGTGCGTACATTATGGCAGTGTAGGATGTGAAGAATGCTAAAATTCACTGTGGTGCTTCTGTTTTAAAGCATAAGAATTTAATTGTTGCAAAAACAGTGAATCTCTTCCATATCTGCAGTTTTTATCTTCTTCTATTTTTATTTTTTATTTTATTTTTGTTTTTCTTTATATTTATTTTATTAATTCATTCATTTCTGGGCTAAAATACACCTTATTTTCTCATGGTCTTGGATCTTCTTCAACAGAATTCAGGGAAAACAGTATTTTGATGGTAACCTATAATAAGACGTGGTCTAATCAACTGGAGGTTTTCATGCTGATCCAAGATGACACACAACCAGGTACTGAACAGCTAATGAAGCCAGAGCTTGCTTTTTCAATGTTGTTCCTATAAGCCTAGGCCTTGGCCTTTTCAGTCCACATCGAAATTTGTCTTCGCTTCCTCCCCTCCCTATTGAATATGAATATGTAAATTTGTGAAGATCAGCAAGATTCTTGCATAATTATTCAAGCATAGACACAAAATTGCTAAACCACAGTGATGCTGACTACATTGGTAAGCATGTATGTGCCTCGGGGTGTATTTTTTTGTTGTGTAGGTGTGTGCATTAGAAGATGATAGCATTTACTTAATATTTTTGAAAACTGCTTCTAGGCGTCTACCCAAACTTTGGTATTCTTGGCTGATTTCCATACCTAGATACTGCATGCAGATTCATATCCTGTATTTGGCACCTTGCTAGTCACTTTGATAATGCTTCAGTTTTTAATGGAGAGTGAACTAAAATGGAGATCCCAAAAGAGAAAATAATTTGCAAAGAGCCTCACAACATTATGCAATAACCACAGAGAGCATCAACATTTACTTTGCATGATTTCTAAGCGCTTATACCAAGGCAGGTTGAAATTTAATGGGAAGATCAAAGTGACTAGGGTTGGCTTTGGATCAAACCAATTCATTTCTTACTGACTTCTGTTTGACATCAGAAAGTATGAATGCATTTACCCTTATAATTTTAAGAGGCCTAATTTTAGAGGACAGGGGATCAAAAATGTAAGCCTTTTTCCAGGGAAGCTGACTGAATTACACATCTGTGTTTTCTTAATTACCAGAGGTAAAGCATATTCACTTCGCCATTCTTACAAAAAGGATAAAAATCGGAGATGATGCCAAATCTGCAAAGAAAATGTCATATGAAAGAGGATTTCATGCTTGCTTTGGTATTAAATTTTGCACTATTTTTTAAGTGAGCCTGACTTTCTAGGTTTTCTGCTATATACTCATTAGGGTATTTGCAAGATTTTCTGCTTCTTAATATTCATCCTTCCCACTCCAGAGCTCCCTTTCCTAATGTTATTTGTCACCCCCAAAGATAAATGTTTTAAATGGTAGATATATTTTAAATGGAGAAAACCTTATTACTATCTGAAGAATATTAGAACTCTTCTGGAATTAAAAAAAAAAAAAAAAAAAAAAAAAAAACAGATTGGAGAAAAGATGTTCTTGTTTTCTTGTTTGTCTGTTTTCTTTGGTTTATTACATATTCCAGATGAAATCTAGTTCTCCAAGGAATGCTACGATATTGCTGTAACTGTGCTCTTGGACGTTACGTTCCCATCCCATAGGGACTTTACACATGTTGTTCATCTTTGATCAGCTAGCACGAAAAAAATGCATTCTGCTTATAGAATCATACTTTCCATCAGCCTTTGGGAAATACAGAGCAGGCAGTCGTCCCTCTGGCATGTTCTCCATTGTCAGTATTGACTTGTTTTCAAGATTGTCACTAGCTTCACCGTTCTAGTGAAACTTTTATCAATATGTGAACGAGCTAAAAAGGTAGATCATGAATGGTTGTCTTCATCTCATTGACTTTGATGTTATCATTGCTATGGCATAGTAATATGGCAAAAAACTTAGCCAGAGCTCAACCATTTCAGGGCTGTTCTCATTCATTTTGTTTCAGTTTCTCAGTTCCTGCTGCTCCGAGATGTGCCTGCCTTTGCTGATTGGAGCAGACTGGATCCACGAACATAATATTGCAGCAGTTACTCTGGAGTTCACTATGGGTTATTTGGTATCAGGGCTTGGCCACTTAAAGGAAGGGGCAGTGAGTTCTGCCCAGGGATAGGATTCTGGCAAATACTTGCAGAAGGATTTAGCTACTTTACACCCGTTTATCCTGTGCAAACTAGTCCTTATGTTTCTTTCTCCCACCCTTTCTTTTGCTGCCATTTTCCCATGTCTTCAGTGATTCACAGCCTCCTACACTGAGGTCCACTGGGACTACTAGGGATGACTTTGTTATTAGATGATGTTTCTTGGATGACCCAAGGTTTCCTTGTAATCTGATTCCAGCAAAAGGGATGGTGTCAGGCCTCTGCGTCTGTGGGGAATGGCCTGAATCGCACGCACTTAGGGAAGAGAAGCTTGCTCAGAATGACCTAAAAGCTCAAAAGCCTCACAACAATCATCAGTTTTCAGCTCTGGGTCCAAAACCATGAGTCACCGAAGCCCTGTTCTGGGCAAGGCACCCACCTTCCCCAGTGCTTGCCCGCTCGCTGGGTCAGTCACCGTCCCTCACGTGGACTGGGCACGTGACGCCTGTTTGCTCTTCTCCCCTCACCATAACACTGCTGTGGGCCCTGCTCCCCTCACCCTTGTGTCCCTTGGATCTGCACATGCCGTGGGGGAGCGCTCAAGACCACGCGCAGAACTAAGAGGACGACGTTACGGGCGCCACAACAAACGCCTCTGTGTCCCTGCTCCTCAGGTGCCTGCAGGTTCTCCTCCTCCTTCACGAGAGCGGTATGTCTCCGTTCCCTGCTTCTGAAAGTGAACGAAATGAATGGTAGTGAATAAAAATACGATGAGATCATTTCTGTTCACAGTGCAAGCTCTTTGTAGACGTGAAAAGAAACATGCCCAAAGATAAAGGGATTAAAAAAAAAAAAAAACAGAATTAGGGAATTAGAAAAGTGATGTATATTTTTTGCCACCTGCTTGTTAGAGCTCCCATTTTTTCACTTCTTTGAAGCATTCAGAAGTGTAAATGTATCTAATGCCTTCCTTTCATCACCACTGCACAGCCAGAGTATCCCTCTGCTCCTCAGATTTCTTGGAAGAGTTGCCTTCAAATTGTGCAATTCCCAATAATGAATGAATATTTTTTGGCTTGAAAATTGCATTGATGCTGCAAACGTGTTCCATGTTAGGTCACTAATCTGTCCTTCAGATGACTAGCAGTGTTGTTAACCGCTTATTTTTGTTGTTCATCTATGCCACATTTTAGTTTGTGAAGGAGGATGCAGGGGATATTCTGAATATTAATCTGAACTGCCCAGTTTTCTCTTCAGATATGTTCCTTAAAGATGGAAGGAAACAAATTCCCTTGCTGCTGCCTCTGCTACAAATAGAATTTAATGGGAGGTGGGCAACTTAAATTAAAGGGAGCTGGGATTTGTTGTTTTGGTGTGTGTCAGACAAAGTCAGAAACTTCCTCTGTGAGGACAGTGTGTGCTGGTGACTGATGAAATATTTTACTCGCTTCGGCGGTGGGAGTTTGTTTAATTAAAGAGAATAGGTAGTGCCTACTACATCAAACACCTATTTTAACTCTGAAAACTTTGATGTGAGAATTAATAGATTTGCGTAGAAGTGTCCTTATGGGGGATTAATGACTTTTGTTAAGCAGGTGATTATTCATTATTTCCATTTGAATACATTATGCTGAAAATACACTTGGAATTAAAAAACAAAAAAGCAGAGGAAGAGGAGGGAGAACAGGCCTGGAAGGCCAGGACTGAATTGCTTTTCCCTTCAGTGCTTGGAGCTGGAAGTCCTTGGCTGATATCTCGGATGATGGTGACCGTGGGTTCAGCCCTGCCCTCGGGGTAGGGAGAGCTCATGGTGTGAGGACGCCCCGTTTTCAAGCAGAGCGTTTTCAAGCAGAGCGTGTGGAGGACAGGGCTTAAAGAGAGCGGTAACTAAAACAAGGGTCAAATATTTAGAACCCACCCCTTTCATTCAGGTGGTTGGTACCAAAGCAGGTGGTTTGAGTGATGTTCACACAGCCTGGAGTGCCATCCGGCTCTCACCCAGCCCCAGACCCTTCCTATGGGCTCAGGACTTGGATCCAACTCACCTTGCCTGGGTTAGCGGCACAGCCTTTTCCTTCATTGTGCCCTGCCTTGTTCAGGAGGGAACAAACTGCCTTTCGGACTGGGATTCAGAGCGAACAGGCAGCAGTGGGAGCTGCAGTGGGAGGTGCCCTATGGAATGGTGTCCGGAAACTAAGCGTAGAGTAAAAGAAAAGCTGAGGTGGCTGCGTGTAAGATTTTGATGCAGCAAGGGTAGGGAGGTGACAGGAAACATCAGGAGGGAGAGTAAGTCTCAAATGATGCTCATGTGGAAAGGGAAGAAAATTAAATTCAATATATGGATTGGAAGCATATTAGTCCATTAAGTGCAAGTCTGCTGTCACAGATAGTTGGTTATGAGTATCCTCTGTCAAGGAAGTTACCTTCATGCAAAGAGGTTGTTCTAACTGCATATGTAATTGAAACTATGCCATATTTTCAACTACAGTAAGCAGATGTTTTCTAGTTTTATACTTTTTTAATACATTTTTTATACATTTTTTTTTCTTATGACTACTTCTCTTGATAGATTTCTTCCATAGTTACTGCTCACATAAATGGTAATTATCATAGGGAAATGTAAAGATGACGATGGGAGGCTCTTTCCTCCCACTCCTAAAAATCATTACTGGCAACATCTGAGATCAGAATGAGGGATAAGAATGGAAAAAAAAGAAAACAGAAACGGCAGGGGGTGGGGGGGGAAATGACAGGTTAAAAAGGCAGCATAAGTGGCTGTGGAAACGTCATCCTATCAAACAAAATGTTCCTACCCGCTAGCAATCCATCTTAGTGCCCAGTAAAAGTAGCAGGAACCTTCCTGTTATCTCCAAGGGCGCTGGCTGGGTCCCCCGGGTTGGATCACCTACTGCAGGGCGCAGGGGATGCGATTTCATGACCAAAGAGGCCGAGCAAAACCCCAGCCCCATTGCATCCCGTGGCAAATTTCTCATTAGCTTCCTCAGCCCTGGAGTTTTGCCACCAGGCTCGGCATGGGATGACGTTTGGCGGTGGAGGTGCCGGGTGTGCTGTATCCATGCCCGGAATGCCCAAGCGTAAACTAAGCCACTGATGATGATGAGGTTTCCTGCTAGGGTTTCCTCTGATGCATGAGAACAGCAGGAAAACGAGTAAATTAAGCACCACAGCAGATGTTTGCCTTGTAAAGAGAGAAATTCGGGAATGGCACTTGACCCAGACTCTCTTTCCAAAAGCATTCCCTCTGGAATTGTCCGGTTTATCCAGAGGTGGCCGTATCCAATACACAGAAGTTGACCAGAAGAGAGGTCACGTCTCTAGCACAGTCACACAGCGGCCCAAACCGCACTCATCACGCGTAGCCCAACGGGAGAGAGTTAAATTGAAAATAAGCAACTTGGACAGGAAGAAGCTTATAAGAAAATACTCATCCAGCTGTGCTATCTGCAGGAAAAATCCTGTATTTTAGAGTTGGAAGGAGATGTCTGTGTAAAAAAGAGAGAGAGAAAAAATCCAAGATTGCAAACGCGTGCGGACGGGGAGGGCTTTCCGCGAGCTCTGTGCCCGGCCTGGCAGGCACTGCTGCTCGGTGCCTGCGAGCAGCCGCAGCCGCCGGTGCCGCTCCGCGCGGCCGCATCCCACCGGGATGCGCGAGAGGCCAGGCCCAGGGCAGCGCCCTGAGCTGTAAGTGGCCATAAGTGATGGAGTTTTTTGAAAGGGCTGGAAATCTATTTCCTTTAAGCTGTTAAGAGCTGGATTGCAAAACCCGAGGGATCCTAAAAGCGGTTAATTCTCTTTTTGTGGTTTTCCCTGTCTAATCTGAGCCTGCTTACCAGACTTTGAAGTGCCCCTGCCTTGGGATCTCCTAGGTGGCTCCCTCTGACCTAACCCGCTCCCTGGGCAGGCTCTGAAAACTCTTCAAATGTTATTTTTCTGGTAACTCCAGCTGTGGTGGTTGTGTATGTGTCATTAAAAGGAGAAACATTTTTCCCCTCCTCTCTTATTTCTGTGCTGCTAAACACATTCCCCAAACACGCACACGCTCACACGCCATTTGTCCTTCTTCCAAAGCATCTGGCTGCACGACTCCATGGGCTTGTTGCTGCTGGGTCCAGGGAATGCTGCCTTCGGAGCCGGGACCACTCCGAAGCCCTGAGCGTGCACCACTCGTGGCCACGCTTTAGAAGGGCTTATGTCTCCCCTCTTCTATGGAGAAACAGCTTCCCCGGAGCTGCTTTTCCATGAGATCATCCTTAATGCTACAGGACTGGCTGCTTTGCTCGGCTGGATTGAACATGAGGGCGACATTACGGCCAAAAAAAAGGGCTCAGGTTTCAAAATGTTGCTGAAACTTTCTGCGATTGCATTTTTGCTCTTGTGCAAAAGCGAGTGCTCGCTCACTGTCAGATTGCAACTTCCAAATCATTTCCACTGGCAGGGGTGGTTCCCATCAATGGAAATTGGTTCTACTGCAGTGGATTTTAAAGCATTATTGGGGGGGCTTACAGAGAGGATCAAATTGCTGCATCTTTAGCTTTTCCCGAAGCAGAACTGCACTTTTTTTTTTTCGCAAAAGTCGTTCTTTCTACCGACCACTCTTGCTGTGGTTTATCAAGTAGCTGCAGTAAGCTCAAGTGTCAAGAAGGGACTGAATTCTTGCAGGCATCTCATGTGATGCAGCCACAGAAACATCCACAGCACGACCGAGAACTTGTTAAAGAACATCCCGTGTGGCCGTTCTGACGTTGTGCCCAGCGCTGACAGAAAGAGCAGGGAATGAGGATGGCTTCGGTACCGCGGGAACACTAAGCAAAGGGGGTGTTATGGTTAGCTGATAATATCTGGGCTATGCAAGTGCGAACGTCATAGGGTGCAAATATCTGTTTCTTCTCTCTGTGAGGAAGCTACGTTTTTACAGCCTGTTCAGACTGCAAAATATCAGACTTCACAAAATATCAAGCTGCAGTTTTACATAGTGAGAAGTAAGCTAGCATAGAGGATTTGAGAAAAAAAAAAATATATATATATATATCTTGTCACATATGCCCTGAATCTCCGCTGCAAGGGCGGAGAGGCCGCAGACATTCAGAATTTCCTCCTTTGAGGTGGCTGAGCCGCAGGGCGGCCGCTCTTCGTACCCAGCAGAGGCCAATGACGGTGGCAGCTGCAGCGAGTTTCCAAACCTCGGTCTGGCTCGTTGGTGTGAACAGCGCCAGGGCCCAGGTCTCCCCTGCAGGTCTAGGGGCTGCCGGTGCATCGGGGCCACCGGCTGCTTTGGGTCATCATCCTCGAGATGGAGTCGACATCTCCCTGTGCCTGCGGCGGGCGCTGCCAGTCCTGGGGCTGGTCGAGTTGGGGGGCGATCCAAAACCTTGCTAATAACCCAAACTAAATGAAACAGAGCTTTTGTTTTGCTTTAATTTAGGAGAGGCTTAGATTGCTTTGGTGAGAAGCCCTCCGCACTCCCTCCTAGTCCATCACGCAGAGGCTGCAGTAACGCTTAGCAAAGAGGTGGCTCTAAAAGTGAAGTTTTCCTCGCAGATCCTGGCTCCCATTACTGCTCACATGCAAACGCTGAACCTTGAACCCAAAAGCTGATTCAACACCAGTGGTTTCCCCTCAGATTGGTGTTCAAGCCAGTGTAAATGTGCAAATCTTTGCATGTTCCCCACAAAGAGAAAACATAGCTGTATCACAGATAATTAAATTAAGATATTTTCCTATCCTATCCTCCGCCTTCCTGAAGCAGCAGTCAGAGAAGAAGGTTATACAGGACAGCTACTGAACCTGGACATTTTAGGACCAGTACACCCGAGAAATCTGTGTCTAAGAGCTTTTTAGAGGGGCAGAGGAGGAACGCTTTGGACCTCTAAATGCTACTTTTTAGTCAGTGAGTGGAAAAAAAAATCCTTATTGCTGATCTGTTATGTGAAAGTACATCAAGGGACATAGGTCTGTCATCTTGACCTTGATCCCAAGCAAAATAATGGAACAACTGATTCCAGCTGCAATGTATGGGTTCTTTTACATAGGGAATTAAAAGTCGTCCGGATAACGTCAGTCTACCTTGGCTTAAGAACAGAGGTTTTGTCAAATTAGCTTGATATGTTTTACTTTATTGAGCTTGCTAGTTTGCTTGATAAAACATGCAGTAGCCTTCGAGTGAGAGACTTGCACATATCGATCAAGAAATAGATGTTGGTGTCTAACAGAAAATGTTCTTTTTTTGCAGCAGGGCAGGGGAGGAACATATGGACTTATATCCAGGGATGAAGACAGCAGGACCCATTTGCTGGGGCCTTGGGCTTTCATCCTGCAGAGCTGCGACTCGCAAGTCTTGAAGGATGGGAAGGGGAATATAAATCCCACTGCCGTTTTACCAAATGTACCACTGTACTCTGCAGTGGAGGTTTTGATAATGCACAGTGGTAGATGTGGAAGGAAACATTAGAAAAGTAAACTCAGTTCTGTTGGAAGGAAAGGGAGTGTTTATAAAGTAACTGTATGTTGGATAAAATCCACTTTTGTCAGAGGACTAGCGCAGATAATATCACTGTTTTGAATCAGGCTTTGGTCTTGGGCTGCCTCCCCATACAGGAGGGGACTTTCACTCGGAGCCTGTGTATGTAGTTGCTGAGGATTTGCTACATCTGGACGTAAATTCTTTATTTACTGTTTTCCTGGCAAACATTTAAGTGAATGTTGCACTAAGTGGACGCTTATTTTTAATAACATTGACATTTATCTTGCTTTACTCCTGACATTTTTAGCATCTTCACAGATTTATATCTGCATAGCCATTTCTGTTTTAAAATTTGCACTAATTAATTGCTTTCCTGTGTATCTACAGGAGCAGCTATCAGCAAAGAGTAAGCAAGGCACTACAGTCATGCATTTTGATTAAAGATAAATTGAATGTGGTGTTTGACTTAGCTCTTTTATGGAGCAAAAACCAACATCCCGATACCTATGGAGAAATATCCTACTCCATAATAATTCCTGTTATAGTTAATTTCTGAAGCACCTAAGGGTAGTAATCGCTGTTCTGAGGCAAGGGGGATGTTTTCTGCAGCCAGAAGGGATCTATTTGGCTTGCCTGTCTCCTTCTGGGGATCATTACATATCTAACTCCTGTTAGACGGTGTGATGCAGCCAGAGCCAGCGGGTTTGGGAGGTGGCTGCGGCTCTGCATATCCGTAGCCCCTTCCTGCTGAAAGCGCAGGGCTTGCGTTTTGCCAGGAAAGGCCCCGTGTCCCATGCGGGGGCTCCCCAGATCCTGCTCCCTGCCACTCGTCAGGGGTGCAGGGCCGTCCCCGCTTCCTCCTCCTAAAGAGCATTGGAGGAACTGCTTTTCCCGGCTGCCCACCCGCTTCTTCCAGGTTTTCCAGCAGAATTGGCAATTGCTAAGACTCGCTGTGGCCCCTGCCCTGGTGGCAGGAGCACTGAGCTGCTGCTCGCGCCACAGAGCAGTTGATGCTGCGGCAGTTTCGTGGCATCAGCCGAAGCTCACGGATCCAGGCTGATGCTGTGGCTTCCCTCCCAGCCCAGCTGAGAAGCTGCCTTGGAAAGCTTAGTAAGATGTGTTAAACAGGCAGTTTTATCTGCCTCAGACAAAATTGCTTTCTTGTCTTCCATGGGCTCATTTGAAAAAGCATCTAAATGGAGCGTGCATGTCTAATACAACTGAAAGAAGCAGAAAAAGACTGAAAAAAGATGTCTTTGGTTTCTGGAACCATTCTACTTTCATATGAAATCAGCATGGGAATTGAGGCATTCTTATTATAATTTTGGAGATACGTGTTTGTAATGTGAGGCATTACAATGTATGATGCTACACTCTTTTTTTTTTTTCTTTAATAAAATTCAAAGCTTTTGATTCTTAAGTAAATTAAGATTTCAGATTGACAGCTCCAGATGTCGATGCTGTCTGTTCACAAAGCAGAGCCGTGCAGCCGTGGACTCAAAGCGCCTATTTAATTTCACCAGAGCACCTTAGCTGTCACCCAAAGAAACCCTCGTGTCAGGACAGGACGCCAAGAATCACATTGCAGTTGCAGTACAGGTATGAATCCCTACGATGCAGAGCTTGTGCAGATGGGTTCACGTGACCTCGTTGATGGTGTTGCTTCTCTTCCATCTCTGTCCTCTCCTCACTTGCTGATTACAACAACCTGTTTCTTTGCATAGTTCGTAGCAACAACCCTATTTCCAAACCTGCTGGGCTTCAGCAACCTGTTTGACAAAAGTCCTATTGTCTGATCTTCCAGCCTCATGCATTTTATGATCATTTTTATGGGGGGAAAACCCAAGTCCTAACGTAAAGGCTGTTTAAACTGTGAGTGTGATGTAGACACTAAATCAAAGCTTTGCCTTTTGAGTCGCTCCAAGAAAGGCACCGCTTCTGCCCAAGCACAGGGTGCCTGTCGCTCGGCAAAGCCGGAGGAAGGCAACCTGTTGGGGGATGTTTCAATCCATCCTAATCCAGTATTACTCCAAAACAAAATGCCATTTAAAAATCTATTTCTGGCTGTTCTCCCACCCCTCTTCCATCTCCAAAGCACGGAGCTGAATAACAAGTTCTGCAGCGCTTGGGTAACGACAACAGCAGACACGTTCGCAAGGAGCCAAGACTCAGTCTTGCTGAGGCCAGAGGAGGTTAAAAACTAACCCCAGGAATCTCCTTTGAGGAAACCTGGCAGCTCGAGCAGTCTGTGTGCCCCACGGCGCGTGTGGGGAGCCCTCGTGGCCTTCTCCCCGCACACACGAGTCAGAGCGAGCGGGGCTCCCCGGCAAGGACCTGCCCGTGTGACCGCTCTGCTGCTCCTCAGATGCAAAGGATGACGGCTGTTTTCTTTCTTTCTTTTTTTTTTAAAAAAAAACTAAATCATTCATTTGATTAGATTAGACAGTGACTGTGCTCTGTCTTCAGAGTCATTTAAAAGCAAATTAATGGAGTGCGCTTGTAAAGCATGGCTTAGTAAGGCAAGTAAATCCTTGTCCCCGAGCCTCAGAGGAGCTGCTTTTCCCCGCAGGATGCGGAGACTTGTGCATGCTTAATATGCCGCGTATCAGTTACAGAGCCTGCGCTGCTCCTCAGATGACACCCGTAGTAGACATGCAGTTTTCTTTTCCCCTTCACCTGGTAATATGTTTGCCCTCTTGTCATTATCCCCTGCTTCATTTTAAAGGGCCTCGGCTACACGATCGGCATAACAACGCCTGTCACGGAGGTCTCTGCTCCTCAGTGGATGGTGCTCAGGAAAAGGCCGGGTTTGGACTGATGCATGGGAGATTACGAGACGGAGGCTGGATTGCACAGGGAGGCTGCCCTAGCCCGCCTGCATTCAGCCCTCATTCAGCCCCTTGGGGAGCAGGTGGCATTGACTTCTGCAAGGCCGAGATGCCTCAAGAGGCAGGGGACAGGCATGCTTCCCACAGCCCCTCTGGGGTCCAGAGAAGCAGCATGAGATGGGGATCTCCCCCGTATTGCCACGCGGTGGGAACCCTCCCCATACTCATTGTGGCAGCCCTGCAGCCCCGTGTGCTCTTCCCCACAGAGCTGACCCAGCGCTGGCGTTGCCCATGCCCTCGGTACAGCTGTCTGCCCAAAATCAGGCATGCAGGGAAAGGCTGGGGGCTCTTAGCTCATCCAGGTCCTAGTACTTGTGTTGTTGGCTCTGGGTCACTGAAGACCCTGGCACATCGCTTCTGGTAACCATTTAGATGCAATTTTCTTGAATAACTGCTTTGAGGATTGCCCTCAACAGAGGCCTAATCCAAGAGACTGCTAAAGTCAATGATGAAGTCAATGCTGAATAGTGATTTCTGCTCATTAATGTAAAGCCTGGAATGATTGGACGCAGAAGGCTCTCAGCCTCCAGCTCTCCTTGAGCAGATGTTTCTGCCTAGGATAACATGCCTCTTGGGGTGCAGATGAATAGAAATTAGTTGTAGGGGGTTCCAAGAAAAGGCAAAATAAAATCAATTTCATTGTAAAGTAAAGGTTTATGTTGCAGAAATAACAGATTACAAGCAGTTGTATTTTGAGGACATAAAATAGAAAATGAAATGTTTTGTGCAAGGAAAAAAAAATGGTAGATTCTGAATATTAGATTTTATGATGGAGTAAATTTGTACCATCAGTTCTGTCTAGAAAAAAAGAGATTCTTGTAATGAAAACGATAGCTGGACATTGTCCTGTAGAGACCATGATGAAAGAGGGGCTTTCTCTGCATTCAGAAAACTTTGTTTTTTCTTCCCAGTAGTAACTTGACCAAAAACCCAAATGTTTTTTAACAGGCACTCCAAACACTTCTTTGCCTTGTACTGCACAGCGTATGGGTAACTGACTGAAACAGTCTGATGAGGAAAGCATAGAAATTGTGTGAAGAGAGATTGTTTAGATATCTTTATTTAGTGGCATTGAAATACGTTGCCAATAGGAAAGAGAAAAATGGAGACTCAGCTGTGTTTACAAAGGCAAAAGAAATTTTCCTGAAGTGAGGCCAACTTTGATGTGAGCTAATAACTTTGCTTGATACTGTGGGGTTAATTCTGATTGCAACTTGAATGTCATGTTTCTGAGTGAGGGCATAAACAATTTATTTCAGTTTGAGTTAGCTTTTCACTTGTGGTTCTAAAAGCCGATACTTGGTTTTGTGCTTGGTGAACCTATAATGTGGCTGAGATTAAAACAGAGCTGGAAAGAGCTCGCACCCAGCCCCAGTGCTGAGCTCTCCTGCAACCCAACGCACGAGTCCGTTAGGGCCAGCAACCGCTCCGTGCAGAGATCTCTGAGGCTCTGGAACCTTATTTATTCCAATGCTACAAGCATTAAGTGCGCTGTGCTTCCACCGTGTGCTGCTTTTCTCTCTTCTTCTATCTCAGAAAATATTTTCCTTGTGGCCTTGATCCAATAAGCCATTTAAATGCATGCAGAATAGTAAGCTCACAATGAGGCTACACGCACACCTTAACTGTGCGCTAAACTGTGTTTTTAATGAACGGATTATAAAATGAAACAACCTCTTTGCACCTACCTCTCCCTTCACCAGCACGAGCCCTTGTTAATGCTGAGTTATGAACATCCCTCCAGAGCACCATGCTCAAAGTGATAAATCAAGAACCATCAAATCAAGGCACGAGCCCATGCAGGGTATCGCTGACCCTCTGTAGATGATTACAGCTGTTGAGAACTACCTGCAGCACTTGAGCCTCGTTCAGGAGAGCGGTTTTACTAAGCGCTGGAGGAAGCAGCTGAGCAGCATGACGGGGCTGCCCCCAACTCGCGTCTCCCCATGAGCTCCGTTTTCTGAGCCACGAGGTCCCCTGTGGCCACCTGCGCTGTGCACGCGGCCTACGGCAGCTCGGCCCTGGTGTGGAGTGGATTCAGTCTGGGACTGGCCTTGGCAAAGGTGATTTCTGTGCCTGGCTTTTCGGAATGAATTTCACAGATTCAAAGGGAGTTCAGCTCACCAACTGTTTTTAATGCAAAGGTTTTTCTTTTGCTTTCCTGTTACCTAAGATCATTTGAATAGTTGCAGTTGCTAATAGATTTTAACAGATGAGATACTACAGAGGCATAGTGAAGGTAATGATGCTATGTGATTCCTGACATGTTTTAAGAGTGGTCATGCACAGCCTTTGAAATGCTCGGAGAGTGAATTTTCTATAAAGAAGTCACAGAATCCCAGACTGGTTGAAGTTGGAAGGGACCTCTAGAGATCATCTAGTCCAACCCCCTGCTCCAGCAGGGACACCCAGAGCAGGGTGCACAGGGTGGCATCCACGTGGGTCCTAGACTTGTTGTCTGCCATGAAAGCTTGGCATTGTTTTATCTGCTGCCTTGAATAACTGCAAACCAGTAGGAGAGTTTGAGTTGTTTTCAGTGTCCATCCCACCTCAGACAAGCACCAGATTTGATTCCCAGTCCCTTCTTATCCCACCAAGCCACTCTAGACCCATTAACCATTAACTTTCTGGCCCTTTTTGGCATATGTAGGTGAAAGCAACAGTGTCTCTGATGGATATCCTGTATCTCACCCGCACTCTCGTCAGTATCCCTTCTTGAGCCTTTAGCCTGTTCCTCTTCCCCCGCACCATTCGCTACGTATTCCTTTCCCAATAATTTCCCCACCACCATGATTCCACCATTTCTCTTTTAATCCTTGTTTTTTTCCCAGGAAGAATTTATTTAACCTTAAATGCTCTTTCAATTTCCAGCTGTACTCAAATTACCCCTCATCAAAGCAAGCCCTGCCTCCTCTGCACACACCTTCTTAACAGAGCTAGGTTGTAGGGGTGCACCTTTATTTTACTTCCTTCCACTCCCTTGTTCAAGAACACATTCAGTCGGCATTGTTCAGGTTTGAAGACTATTACACATGCCATTAAATCTACTGAGCAAAGGAGAAAAGTTGAATGCTCAAAATCTTCCTGACCTAGGTGCCCAAGCATGCATGCTATGACCTCGCTGTCACAGTGACTCCTCCTATGAGTGACTGCCCGCCAAAAGACCTGAACTGTTGTGGAAATATACTGTTGAATCCTGTATTTTCAAGGTGGGAAGCACTGGTGCTACCTAAGAGCAAATCTCAACAGGTTTGCAACTATAAGGTCATGCCTGGAATCCATGTTAAAATCTGCTGTAGTAAAAATCTGTCTGCTTAAGAAAACGATGGATTTGCCTGAAGTTGCAGCCTCTGACCTGCCTAGCTAAGAAACCCAAAAAGTTATTTGATGATGTTCATCTGATATCCATGATAATTTCGTCCTGCGGAGTACTGTGAGCATTCATTGGATACAGACATTTTGATAGATTTTGATAAGAATTTTATTTCAGAAAAAAACTTAAATCTAAAACTGCTTAAATAAGATTTGCTTAGCACTCTGCTGATGAAAGTGTAACAGATAGGCAATATCCAGCTCTCTAACTTGAAAAGAAATTGTGTCCATATACTTGTCCCTAACAAATGGACTTGCCTGGGTCTTGGCCAGGGAGCCAAAGCCATGGCCCAAATGAAGTCCCCAGGAAATGAATCTTTGCAGCTCATCCCTTTCTTTGGTATCCCTAAGCCAATAGAAGCTCGAGACTCTGTTTTTCTCCCAATTCTAAACCCTAATCCCTGACCATGGGTGATCAAGACAAGGTTCACTAGCTCTGAGGACCCAGATGAAAGAGTGGGCAGACGACAAAGCTTTTTGCAGCCTATGAATAGCCACTTGGTAGCCCCATGTCAAGTGGAAGTCTAGTCTTTGACATTCCACCATCCCAAACCTTAACTTAATTCTAAAACTAGGCATGGATGAACTGGGCCAAGAACCTCAGTCTTTATTTAGATAGAAAGTTGCCAGAGAATAAATCTTTTCGCTGCCTAATCCTTCCTCTGGTAGGGCTTTGGCAGTCCCATGCTAACTGCAGCTCTAGGCTTTGGCTGTCCCCTAATCCTATCCCCAAATCATGTCAAAAAGACATGCATTCATGGTCAAGTTGGAAAAAAGTTGCCAAAGGAGAAACCTTTTTTTTAGTTTACATGTTCCCTTGGCAGCTACTTGGCAATCCCTCACCAAATGGACCTTTAGGCTTTGCCCTAACACTTCCAACCTTTAATGTTACTGTAAGACTAACTTTAACCTTAATCCTATCCCTGGATTGGGCTATTCAAGGGTTATCAAGGTTATTCTACGGCTGAGATCCTGATAATTTCTAGTCTTCATTACAGTTGCAGAGTGACTCCTTTCTTTTAAGACCAATATTCCTTTCGACTCGTATTCACAGCTACACATAGCACAGTTAAAGATGATTAACAGAGCTATGGCTATGTGTTCGGTTTTCTCGAGTACTATTTGTAGTTCATCTTCTCTAACTAAAAAAAAAATAATCTGCTGTCAGGTAGCACCATTGTGTCTGTGATTCATTACAGGGAAAACAGAAGACCAGATGACATCCTTGTGAAAAGTCCACATTTGTCCTCGATGTACACAGACTGATAAGGGTATGTGATGAAGTGGTGATAATTTGTAGTCTAGATAGGAAAGATATTCCAGCTCTTGTCTGTCTTTTGCTTGGTGCAGGGCAAGAACTGTTTTTCCCCCTCTTGAAGACTCTTTCCTGGTACCTTAGCTAACCAGAACAGACAGATCAATCCAGTTCCTTGTTCCTTCTCATCTGGCTCTAAGTTGTTCCTGTCAATAGAGCTGAGAGGAAGATATTGTGTTTATCGTCACATCATGTCTCCCACCCAAAAGCTGCAGCGAGCCATGGATGTCCATATGAATGCTGAAAGCAATCTCCCTTTCCCCTCTTTAACTTTCAGGTCTTCACAGGTTTGGAGGGAATAACTCTTTCCAGCAGCTTTTGATACAACATGTTCCAACATGTTAACAGCAGAGTAGTCCAACTGAACGTCTCTAGGTCTCTAGGTCTGAAATGTCAGTACTTGTCTGCCCCTAGACCAGGAGCCGCTGTATCTGTGTGAGAAGAGAAGGTTGATGACATTTGACACTAGAGGATGGTCCATAAACACGTATCAAAAATCACTTCCCTGATCACAGGTAACTGGTCCAGGGAGAAATTTAGGCCTTTCTGTGGTGGAAGAAGATGGCAGGCAAGAAATCTCAAATTCAACAGGTCTACTTAGACTGCTACTTTCTTTCAAGCTGACTCTCCACAACGAGAGAGGTCCTCCCTCTGACACAAGTCATAAAATCTCATGGACAACATGAAAGCAGCATCATTTATTCCTCAGCTCAGTATCTGGGTCCATGAGGGGATGACTGTTATCCCAAATAAATGAGAGGGTGTTGGGTAGCCAGAGAGAGAGAAAGCAAGGATTAAGAGAAATATTTCACCTCAGGAAAATGAATGAGACACGTCCAGAAAATAGAATAGCAAATGGTAGTGAATCCTTGTCCTCTGGTTGTTATTATTTCAGGACACTCTGCTTAACTTTAAAGCTATGAGGTCCTAATCTGAGTGACAATACAGCTTTAGGATTGAATCTAGAATAAAATGGTGGAAATCAAGGTACGGCTGCAGCACATGCAATTGTTTTTCCAGCATGTTTGAGGATGTGAGGCCAGAAAGGGAGAACAAAAGTTGGAGAATGGAAAGACTCAAGGGAAAATGAAAAGATATGAAGAAAAAGCTTTACTGCAGTAGGAATTCCCTATACCAGGACATGTCCTGATAAATGGTAACTGCCTAAGCCTCAGTCTTGGGTTATTGTGATTTGGGAAAAAATAAACTACCGCTCAGCATTCTCAGTACAGCAGGAGAGCCCTGCTGTTCTGTCACTTGACACACAAAGACTAACCTAAGTGGTTTTGTTAGTGCTTTAAATACATCGGTTTTATAATTAAATCAGGACAGCCCTCTGGCATGGATGCAGTTACAGGACCTAATTCCTGTGTGCCTACCAGAGAAAGCATGAACAACTCCAAACTGATACGGCTACAACCCACACAAAGACTTGTACCATTGTGATCACAGTAGCAGTAAATCACATCTTTCCTCCCACATGAGCTAAATTGTTGAAATAAACTAAAAGAACCATCCAAATAATCCATGTATCGTAATTAAGCAATACGGTCTTTGTCTTGATTCATTTTTAGCTTTCCAACCCCTTTGAGCCAACAGCCAGAGATATACGCAGATCCACATTAAGCAGGAGAAGGGAAAGGCAGTGAAATGGTTGCAGCTTGGTGTAACACACAACATACTGTGCCTATCACAGAGCCATTCCTATGGAGTTCAACAGGCAAAGAAATAGGTTGCAAGGGAGGATTTGGAGCAGCTGGTGGTGCATGAAGACATGGAGCGGTGTAATGAGTGATGAAGCAGGCCCCGGGTAGAGCAGTTGGCAGGGTGCTGGCATGCAGTAAATCTTCAGCCCTGGCATACGACTGGTGGCGTCAGTGACAAGAAGGCTTGTTCATGAAACTCTTGTATATTGAAATGTGCCACGTGTTAGTCAAAATAACACATTGGAACAAGATATATTATTTATTCTTGATCCTTTCGGCACAGTCTGAATATTTTCTCACGGAACTCCAGCGAGCTCTGACAGAGCAGTGACTTGTGCTATGGTGCCCAAGGACACAGCTCTCCGACCCCTACTCGCACAGAGGCATGTGACACCAACTCTGCTGTCCTGGCACAACAGCCTGGGATGTGGCTGTGCCATCGGTTCAGAGCTTGAAAGAAATGGCTAGGAAGACAAGGTGGGTCTTGTGTGTGTGTGTGTGTGTGCGCGCGCATGTGTGTGTGTGTGTGTGTGTATGTGTGTGGAGGGGGGTTGTTTAGTGGGCACAAATGAGCAGACTAGGGTGGGAACTTCAGCTGGTCTTGCCAGTAAGCCCATAATGTCCTCAAAAGTGAGCATGAAGTCATATATATACACAGACTGGAAAGAAACAGATGAGAGAACAGGCAGGAGGAACGGTTTGCAATAGACAGGGTGCCACATTTCAGTTAAAAGATTTGTTTGCAAAAGCTCATAAAAGATGACACACCACTCACAGAACTAAACCTGCCAGTCAAAATTCTTTTTTTCTACACAACAGAAAGACACTGAGTTTGCTGGATTATATACTGCTAACAAACAACTTGGCCTTTCTCAGTACAGAGATCGGGTGTATATCCAGAGGTTCCTGTGTATCCTGTTGTCCTGCTCAAGCCACTTGAGGTCAACTTGCATGAGCAAGCTTTAAAAGTGCATGTTCAACATGAGGCATGGAGGACTTGCATGACCACCGCTCATGCAACAACGGAAAACATGCTTTTATAAAGGTGGGTGAAATTCAAAAGGCTCATGAGCTTGGGACATGGCTTGCTGCATAGAAGTGATTTTTACCTCTCCAGGAGTGATATTTTGTTCACTGAAACCAGTTACATTCAGGATGAGCCATTCTTTCTCTATGGCCCAACACCTCTGTCTGTTATTTCCCTACCATGTAAAACAACCCTTCCCTCAGGAAAACTCCACCTGGACACAGAGCCAGGACAAGGCGAATACCTCAATGGATCAGTCTGCATCTGAGGCCAGTTTAGGGAGATGGGCTGGGTGTTCCTCACTGCACGGGTTTCCTCTTTGCCCTGCATGGCTGGCAGCACTCTGAGTAATGCAAACCATAAGAAAATTATGATAAAACACTAATTTGATCATAACCATAACCAGAGCGCTCTAGCTGTTGTCACTGAGCCGTGTACCTGTGGGGAGCTACCCCAGGCCTCTTCGCTCTGCCACAGCCTGGAGCTAAATGCGTTGCCGTAGCCTCTCGCAGGCAGGGGAGGAAGGGGGTTCCTGCCCCACAGGAAGCCCTTGTGCTTGCACAGGACATGGCGGATGCGGGGCATCTTCTTCCTCCCTCCCCAGGGCTCCCTGCGTGGCCCCTCCGCCTTCCTGTTGGAGCTGCTCCACATCCCTTGGGCAGTCACTCCACTAGAGGAGAAGGAATAACTACGAGGCCGTCCCTGCGGCTTCCGTGTGGGTCCTGTCCCCCTTCGTAGCCTCATGACCACTTCTCTGAGCAGTTTTTGCTCTTGCACTTAGGAGGGAGCGGGAAATTTCCTGGCCCTGCTCTGCACAGGTGAGGCAGAAGCACCGCGAGGAAGGAAATCTCCATCACCCAAGTCATGGCCCAGTGTCCCTGCAAGTCCCCTCCTCTCTCATAAGAAATAGAAACGGAGGGTTACCACCCATCCAGCTCTGCCAGGGAAGTTGCAAAGCTGATGCACACAAATCAGGATAAAGATGCCTCCCAGTTATAGCATTCAAGGTGTTTAACACTATATATATAATATATATATATTTTTTTTAAGTAAGAGGATCAAAAGAAAAGACTATTGAAAAGATGCTTGAAATTTTTAGTATTCTCAGACACAGAACTTTCTTAATCAAAGATATGAAGATAAAGCCAGGGTCAAGGCTGAGCTGAGGATTAATGTGGAAAGCATTAGCAGTGAATGTTTTCCTAGCTTTGCATGCTGCTGCTCCGTATTTGAGGAGGAACTGGCAGTGGTGCCTGGCATGTCCAGAAACAAAACCAAAAAGCCTAATCTTGTCTAGCCCCCTCTCTGAGATCACTAACCATCGCTTGCAGCTACTCGCGGTTCAAAGGGGAAAATGCTGAACTAGGGCAACTCCTCTTGCTCCTGGAGATTTATTAAACCAGTGTCTTTATTATTCAAAATATTTGAACAAGTGATAGTGTGGTTGCCTCCCTCTTTTGGAGGCCTGCTGATGCCAGCCATAACACACAAGAACAAAGCAGGAGGCTTTCGCTAAGCACAACATCTCTTCTCTCTCCTCTTTCCTCGTGTAGAGAGTGACCTCTGAGCAAGGGCAGGTGAGGACCTGAGCTTTAGAAGAGATTATTTTGTTCACCGTTGGAATTGAAAGCAAACACTCCCAAGTCTCCTTTGATGCCAGCTGACCTGAATCAAAGCTCTGAGACCTCTAGCTGATAATGTTTACCAGATGAAGCAGTGAGAAGGGGTTTCCAATCTAGCCTCTAGTGTGTTAGACTTCCATACTGAAAATATAAGTGCCTCAGGACTTATATTAGGAGGGATAGGAGTTCGCAGCTGTGACAGAAGGCTTGCGTACTGGAAAAGCAAATGCAAAATGAAATAATGAGCTCTTGGCAGAGCCAGGATTCAGGTTCTTGATTGATCCCTTGTATTAATCCCAGAAAATACAGAAGTCCCTGCTGCGGATCCTGCAGCGCTTGTGTTTGCTTGTGGTTCAGTCCGTGCTGAAATGTCCATACTGTCAGGGAGAGGGGGAGAGGTCCGTGCAGCACATCATGGGCACTGGCAAAAAGGCAGAGCTGAGCGAAGGAAAGGAGCAGCCAAAGCAGCATTGATGTTTTTGCTGACAGAAGCAGAACAAAATGGGAAGTGTCACCTGAGGGATCCTCAGGGGCTTACACAGGCACTGGCGGGGCTTAAAGGAGTCACAGATACAGACGTCTCTGTCGTCCGCAGCAGAGAGAGACACGATGACGGCTTCAGGACCACCATGTGTTGAATAAAACAATGCGATGCAGATACTGCCTCACAGGCAGCGATTCTGCTGCGGCGGGCATTGGCGAGCCCGGCCCTGCCTGCCGCTCTGCGCAGACAAAGCGCGCAGCACATGTCGGTGCAGGGGCCTGAATGAAGTTGTCTTAGGAGGAGAGCAAACAAAGGCGCACAAATGCCAGACTTGCAAAGAAGCAATCTGTTATGCACGCACTTCAGCTGAGCCTATTGAGAGGGGGTGAAGGAAGGGGGAAAATATAAGCATTCATATTTCAGCGGCCCAGCTGCCAAACGCGAGCCGAGACAAAAGGCACTCTTGTCCAATTGCTCCCAATAGCGGCGAGCGCAGCACCGGGGGCAGTGGGAGAAGGCTAAGCACTGCATGACGGGACGCGTTTTCCCTTGTAAGGAGGGCCGTGGCACTTTAAGCACTGCTTTTTGTAAGGTACGGAAAAATGCTAAACAAAAGAAAAAAGAAAAAGAGAGAAAAAAAAAAAAATTGCCTGTTCCACCCCCACGACTTCCGCGTGTCCTTGTGCTGTGCATTTGTGCCTGCACTCCAAGGACACTGCAACCTGCCACTCAGGCAGGCACATCAATTCCCCAACCTCCTGTCCTAGGGGACAGGCACTCCCTCCATAAATTGCCTTAAAAAGCAGCAGTGGGGCTGGGGGCAGGCAGAGCAGCCAGAAGGCGCGACGTGCTCCTCAGGTCTTCCGGGCAGGCACCAGAGGAGGCGGTGGCGGTGGCGGCTGCCGCGTGCGAGGGAGCCCAGCCTGGCTTGGTGCTCAGGCACCCAGCGTCGACGGTGGCCCAGCACGGCTCCAAGTCACTCGGCCGGGATGAGGGTGTGTGACACTTAATGGGTGCATTAAGAGAAGCGTCTCCAGCAGATGAGGTGATCCTGCCCCTCTACTCAGCCCTGGTGAGGCCACATCTGGAGCACTGTGTCCAGTTCTGGGCCCCACAGTA